>BHFT01045146.1:0-23886 GCA_004320025.1 Laticauda laticaudata | reverse complement strand
ACATGTTTGATGTCATAATCAGGTGCTCTGTAACATAGTAAGAATCGAAATGTGATATTTAAGGATAGTTCACATGATGGTCTCAGGAAGAGTAAGCTCCTGGGTAACTTGGATGTTTTTTAGATGTAAGGACTTTTTATAGAAGATAGCAATACCACCTCCTCTACAGATTTGAAGCAGCTTCTGTTGCATAGTGTTAAAATAAGGAGAAACCAAGGCAACTTTCCAGGGAAACTAATGGTGAGGAGAGCCAGAATGGTGCACTGGTTAAGAAAGCAGGCTAGAAACATGGAGATTGCTTGTTCTAGTTTCAGCTTAGGCAACAGCCAACTGGGTGACTTGTGTCAGTAACTCTCTCTCAGCTCTTGGAAAGAGCCCCAGGTAAATAATTTTTGCAAATGTTCCCAGAAAATTACAGGGACTAGTCCAAGCAATTGGTAGGGATCAGCATTGACTCCAAGGCATGCACATACACATGTAGCTAAATATGGCTTAATCTAATCCATTGACTGGGGATGAAAAAAGACAGTGTTGTGAGGATGTGATTGAAGAAGGATGTTGAGGGATTGGGTTCTTTGATGATTAGTGGCAAGTGGGGAAAGACCTAGTCTTAGCTTGTGCATCTAGTTGTTGGGGAGAATCACAGGGAAAACAAGGAAGAAAACATACACAAGAACATGATATAGTTAGTGTGACCAAAAACACATACTTGAACATTTCACAATTACAACAGATTTCCAATATTGTTCAGGACTTATTTATGTCAGATGAAAGTAAATGTCATTCCTGAAAATGAGTTTTTAAACTAGTTGTTCCTTTCACATTCACATACACACAGATGCACAAAAAATAAATATTTTCTGACTTCTTTTTTAAAAGGTGCCAATTATTCCTATTTCTCCCCATAGTATACAAGAAATACGTAGAAAATCTGCAAAGTAATTGTGTCCTTGATGTAAATTCAAAGAGGCAGATTAAAATTATTTGTGGATATCTCAAGTTCCATACACAAATTATTTATATATAGGAACAATGGAACTTAATTTATCCTTTCACTGGTTTTACTGCTTCTTTCAAACATTACTTTCAGGGACAGGTTTATTGTGCTCCTGAATTAGGCAAGGAACCATTCATGAGTGGAACATTTACATTTAAGAAAAGAGGGAGGGAATCATCTTCTTCCTATCAAATTACTCCAATGTTCCCTTTGGAAACATTTGAAAAAGAAATAAAAGGAAAAAAAAACTAAAACTCATTGTTTCTGGTTTCTGATTGTCTTTTAACAAACAGAAGAATGCTTATTCAAATAATTATAATGTATTCCTGCATTTTGCTGGGAACTTTTAGTTTTATAGTGTGGCCCCATGGTTACATGATCCCTGCCTTGGATTCAGGGGGAAGCAAGCACTTAACTAGGTTCCCTTCAAAGCTGTACAACAAAATTAAGAAATAGAGAATTCACACCAAAGTTTTACAAAATCCTAAAGTTCTGAATCATTTGCTGATTTGTTATATGCCAAACTTTATCCCAAGTTCACCTGGTCTTTGGACTCACTTTTCATCTTCAGTGCCAAAAGAACACAGCCAGTGGCATCACACTACTATTTAAGCACAAACAACTGCATATCTTATATCTTGTTTTAACCTTTATATGTATGTATCAGCACCCATCATTTGTTCAAAATATCCCATGGCCGAAACATCATTAACAAAAGTGACTTTACCCATTGAAGATTATATTTATATTGCATGCTGAGCTTCAAGTTAATACAAAGAATGGCTGTGCTCTGTAATGGAATATCATACAGGGCAGTCTGGTCAGCAGGAACACAAAAAAGTTGATACTGGTGGAAGATAATATTTATTTTATTTTATTTATTTATTTTTATCAATTGCTTCCAAGGTAACAGGTATAAGTAAAAACATAGTTATGAATACATGGATTCATATAAGAAAAATAAAAAAATAAATAAAAGAAACAATAGGACAGGGATGGTAGGCATGTTGGTGCACTGATGCACTCCCCCTACAGACCTCTTAGGAAAGGGGTGAGGTCAATGGTAGACAGCCTAAGGTTAAAGTTTTTGGGGTTTGGGGAAAAGAAACCACAGAGTCAGGTAGAGCATTTCAGACATTGACCACTCTGTTGCTGAAGTTGTATTTCATGCAAACAGGTTGGTGCGATTACCTTGAGTTTGTATCTGATGTTTGCTCTTGTGTTTAGTTATGGTTGAAGCTGAAGTAGTTCATTGACAGGTAGACATTGCAATGTATGATTTTATATACTATACTTAGATTGGACTGAAGGCGGTGTAGTTCTAGGTTTTCTAGGCCTAGAATTTCAAGTCTGGTGCATAAGGTATTCTGCAACGGAATAGAGGAGTGGATAACTCTTGTGAATATTTCTGGACTTTCTCAACTGTGTTTATATCAATACGTAATGTGGGTTCCAGACTGATGAGCTGTATTTGAGTATTGTCTAGCAATGTTTTGTATGCTCTAATTATTCGTGTATTATTATCAGAGAAAAATCTACACAGGATTAGGTTAAACACTCTCAACACCTTTTTGGCTTTAGTGGGGCTTAGCCCTTTATTAGAGATGAGTTACTCCAAGATCCTTTACCAGAGTTTTGGATCATCAACAAGGTCTTGACTATTGCAGCTGTAATTTATTTTCTGATTTATTTTGCCAATGTGTAGGACAGAGCATTATTTGTTGAGATTGGAAGTTGCCATTTGTTGACCATTCTGATACATAGTGAAGATCTTTTCTGAAGGGTAGCAGTATTACCTGTGATGTTGAATAGCTTTACATCATCAGCGAAAAGAATGCAGTTGCTCTTTGATATGATCACAGAGGTCATTTATGTTGAGTATGAAAATAGTTGGTCCTAGAACACTGCCTTGGGGACACCACTGTTGACCCAGTACAGAATTTGATTGGACACTCCCAATTCTTGACCATTTTTATCTGTTTGACAGGAATGCTTCTATCCAGTTTTGGCAGGGCGTCCAGAGATACCGTAAGATTTTAGTTTTAGAGTAGTTTGTTCATTTACCACTGAATCAAAGGCTTTACAGAAGTCTATGTAGATTGCTCTTTGTTTTGCCCTGATCGAGTTGTGTGGTCCATATGTTTTTGCAGTGTAAGAGTTGCAGATTACATGATAATTTTTATTTATTTTATATTTATAAATATATATAAAATATTTGTAGCTGATGATTGAATTTTGGGTTCTTGATGATGTTTGAGCTTGGTAGCATTGATTATGTTACCTAGTTTGGTAATAAAATGTCTGCAAGAAAACAACCAAGCTCACAGAGCACCAAGGACCCCACGAAAACGTGCTTTTTCATCAAAAACCCTGAATCATTTTCCATCTGTTCAGAAACTATACCCCTAAATCTCTGGGTCTGATAGTCAGGACGTTTGTAGACTTCTAATGGAAAGTCAGTTCTTTCATGATACTCCTTACATCTAAGTTGATCAGACGGGAAATCAACACCACAGGAGGAAGGCTAGAACTACCTTTATTGAGGTTGGTTATAATAATCTTTCAAATATCAATATATCGTATCATTTCCCCATTCTTCTACTACAGTGAATGTTTGCCTAAGGTATTTTCCAATGTTACTTCATTGCTCTAGACTCTCCCCCCCCCCCCCCCCNCCCCCCCCCCCCCGAATTTCTGTCAAGGTCAGAAGATCAGCCCAGAAGGCCTGTACTGAACCAGATTTTGATTCTAAGTCAGTTCACAACAAAAAATGTGTGAAAATGTTGGTAATTATATTTAAAAAGAGAGCTTGCTTTAGGGCAACTTTCATTTTAAAATTTTATGGTGGGCACATATACTTGTTAAAGATCAAAGCAGATGATTTGAATGTTAAATAAAAGTTATAGGACATAAGATTTACAGTTTTATAAATTTTCCTTCATTTAATTGAACTTTAGAAGAAAAATGGGATAAAAATAAATCAATAACATGCATGGAAAGTCTCTGGATATCTCGTGATATCCAGATTAAATAGCTACACATTTTGTGATTAAGACAAATTAGAAAAAAATGATACCCTGTCAACATGTAAAGTTACCGGTAAGTGGAGATGGTTTTAATCGTTGTCAAATGAAAGGATTTAGTTCATATAATTTTCACCTAAACCTGAGAACCCATTAGATACTAGATTTTTTGCATATTATATGAAGAGAACGTTCATTTCCTTTTATAAACATCTAGGTGGGGGGGAAATAGAGACTTTAAATAACTTTTTAGCACATTAAAGTATCTTTATCGTGCATTACTGATTTCTTGCAATACCTTTCTATGGGATTCTGGAAAACCTGCCAAAAATGAATCCAGTTTCTAAAATGAAGTTATTGCTTCTTAGAACAAAAAGGGCCTTGAAATTTTGTTGGCTATAAAGTATTTATCCTTGAGCCGAACATATGGCTCAGGACTGTATTAGCTTCATTGTAATGTTTACTCAGATAAATGCAGGGTAAGACAAATTAAACACCTAATTCTGTCAAATGTTATATTTCCTCTTTTTGGTGCTCGAAGAAAGCTATAATGTTAAAAAAACATGATATGAGTTTATTAATGACTTTGTGTACAAAATTGTATTTTACTTTAAAAATAAATAATTGTGGTAAATTCCTCATCAAATATATTTATTTATATGGACTCATGACAGCTTACAACTGTATTAAATTATACTTAATACAACATGGATATATACATACATACATACATACATACATACATACATACATGTCAAAAGCTTACAATACAACAGAAACAAGAATAAACATAAGTTTAAATACAAGGAATAGGAACTAATAATTGGAGACAATAGGACAGGGACGGTCGGCACAATTGTGCACTTATGCACGCTCCTTCCAGACCTCTTAGGAATGGGGTGAGGTCAATAGAGGTTAGTTTGGGGGTAAAGGAGTAGGGGTTTGAGCAGGTGACAGCAGAATCAGGTAGTGAGTTCGAGACATTGATCATTCTGTTGCTGAAATCGTACTTCCTGCAATCGAGTTTGGAGTGGTTTACATTTAGTTTATATCTGTTGTGTGCTCTTGTGTTGTTGTGGTTAAAGCTGAAATATTCATTACCTGGTAAGATGTTGTAACATATGGTTTTATGTACTGTGCTAAAGTCCAATCTTATTCAACGTAGTTCAAGGTTATCTCAGCCTAGAATCTCAAGTCTAGTGGTGTAGGGTATTCTGTTGCAAACAGAACACACAATAAAAATGCATGATGTTTTAATCAACCTGTCATTTTAGCCATTTTAGTTTGTCTTAGTATATATTCTTTTTCTTATTTTCTCTGTGGTAGTAATCGGGGGAAGGGTTTTGGGCTTGCCACATTCCTAAGAGGGGAGGAGTGGAGATTAAGAGAGTGTTATGGATAGGTGATCTTCTTTCCTGTGGGAAACGAGCTGTCCGGGCTTGGGCACCTGGAGATGGAGATTTATGATATCAAGCAACGTTGAATTACTTCTATTGGAGAATGTGACTTTTGGGATTGTTTCTAACTTCTAAATATTGTAGGGTAATTTCAGGTTGGGTCAGATCCGGAATTACTATGGACTACAAAAAACTTTTTTGTAGTATTTATCTGCTTCTATAGCCATTGTTGCTGTTCTTTAATTTGAGATAGTTGTGAATTAAAAGCTTTGGAAGAATAAAAATGCATGGAACAGAAGGCAAAAGGACAAAGAGATGAATGTTGGTTGGCCTTTGTCCAGTTCAAATAAAATGGCACATGGCAAGCAAAAGATAATAATCAAACAAATATTAAGACTAAAGTCATAATTTAGAAATAATCTGTTTCACAGACTTTTTAGATTGAACGAGATCCAGGATTTTTCGGTTATATGTTTAGTTTAATGCAGATCTTATTCACAGTTTATGTTCAAGCTTGTTTAGTCATGAAGTATTTTAGGATATATTGAAGTTTTCTCCTTTTATAATTATTGTTCTGGTTGATCTACTTTTTGTAAACTCTGTTTTTAAGTTGTTTTCTATAACAGATTGTGGGCAGTGGTGGGATTCAAATAATTTAACAACCGGTTCTCTGCCCTAATGATTTCTTCAACAACCAGTTCACCAAACTGCTCAGAAAGTTAACAACCGGTTCTCCCGAATTGGTGCAAACTGGCTGAAACCCACCACTGATTGTGGGAGTTAAATGTATTTTTTATAAATAGATTTGATAGTTTAGAAACATATTTAATTTTATAGTGTTCTATTTTTTGAATCCCAGAAGTGCAGTGATTTTCATCTTCTTACCACTATAAAAATGCAGTTATGAACAGTTAATAATTTTTATATTTAAACATGTTTCATTAAAGTTGCAGTAATACATTTTACAATGTGGATTATAGCAACACATTCCATCCATAATGTATAATACATAATAATGTATTTTGGGGGTCTTGAATTTAAAGCTGTTTTTTTATTGTGGTAAATGACAATTACCTGGATTAGTTAAAATATACCTGGAAGCAAATATAGCAGCCTTTATTTGATAGGACACAACTGGAGATTTTATTTTCTTCAGGGTAAAAATCTTTCCATTACATCTTCATTATTTTTAAAGTGTAAGTCTTGTATTAAACATGAGGTTTTGGTTGATGTTGGTTAATTTTGTAATTATGCTTTTCAATTTATATTATCTAAGCATTCTGAGCATATGTTAATTTTTAACATGTTAATTTTTAACGTATCACTGAAATCACTGGGGATTAATTGTACTTAATTTTAATACATCATATTCACATTTCTTATGTGATCCTTTTTCTTTTTAGTAATCTCCTGAGTAAACAGGCCAGGATTTAGATGATTAATACCTAAACATTCAGTTATGATTCTGGAGAGATGTTTAAAAGGATGTATGAAAAACTAATTGTGCATATACCAAACCTTTTATTATTGGTAGACATCTCATTGATATCTCTCATTTCAATTATAAATAACCTACATAGATGTTGTTCTATTATTATGAAGTGTCCAAATAGAAGGAAGGTTAGAATTCATATGCTCTGACATTTAATTAATTCAAGATAGGAAAGTAGGTGCAAGGCAATGTTTTGTGAGATTTAATCGACATTGTGAGAACTTTCATGTTAAATGTCAGAATTTTACACATTGGTTCTTTTAGTTAAAGATTAATTGCATCATACATTAAATCAAATTTGCAATTAATATAAACTCTGACATACATTAAAGAGAATTGAAGGATTGATAATGTAACATATTTCAAGACCTATATATAATGAAATTGAAAACTAAATACATTTTATTCTTATGTTAACCAGTTCAAAATGCAGTCAGTCAATGATGTATTAACCAAATATTGTAATATATACTTTTTATTGTTGTTTTTATTTATTCATACCTTATTCATGGTAAGGAAACCCTTGAATCCCAAATGACTTGCCCACAGTAAGATTAATTTTTGAATAGACATGCATAGGATCAGGGTTGTATAGATCTCACGTAGAAAAATATTAATCTTAAATGAAGTACTCCTTTTGCATTAGTTAAATTTTAATTGCTACATTGTTATTTGAAAGGTTTAAAAAATTAATTCTTCATTAATCAGCTTGATTAATAATAACATTGCTGAATAGTGATACATTCATCATATAGATCTTCAGAATAGATCTGAAAACAGTCTTAGATGGGACTGCTCAAAGAAATGGTCATTTCATTATACTATAATACAACCAAAACCAAGAATAGAGAGATGTAACTATTGGCAAAATATTTTAATGAAAAATGAAGGAACAAAATTTTTATCTAGTTTGAGGGTCAACTTTCATAAATATATCTATTTGTAACTCCACCTTAATGATGTATCATTTATTAATTGTTAATATTGGTTAACATAATGACAAACATTGTCATATCTTTAAACACAAGGGTTTTAATATTGCATTATTTTTCAAAATAGACTGCCAAATAATTTTTATTTGAGGACCTTCAGTGAGTCTTGCGGGATACCCAGGATTCTAGGACCACACATTAAGAAACACTGATTTAGAGATGTTGGTTTCATTCATTCACTCATTCATTGCTGTGAGCGTCCTAGAATTATATTTCCTAACATGGGTAGCTGTATAAGCCTAATAAAGAAATATTGAAATGGCAAAGAAAGCAGTTCACCCTGTTATAAAAGAGAGAACTAAATGGATTTCTGCTACAAGATCATTGAAGTCATTGAACAGATAAAACAGAGTAATCAAAATACACATCAGCATCTTTAGGCTGATGTTAAACCTTAAGGTAATTAAAACTGTCCTCTACTCACACAACCCATTACTGATCATGTTATTACATTATGTTAACTTCATTAAAAAATAACAAGGCTATATATTTAAACTTTATTCAAAATATATAGTTAAAATATATTAAAGGAAGCTTACTTGGATGTTATGCTAATGATGTTACCCTAGTAGCCAAACATACAAAGGACATTCATGCCCTTATAATAAAGCCAGGGAATACAGTGAAAAAAAAAGGACTAAAATAAAATACAAAGATCAAACTTTGTCAAGGGCAATTGGTACAATAAGCAGCCTTAGAACTGACAAGGAAGATACTAAAATAGTGAATACTAATGCTTTCTAGAATCAACTATCAAGAGTCAAGAAATATGCTGCAAACTAGCACTTAGTAGAGAAGTAGAAAGCCTTGGAAAAGATAGTCAGGTACCAGAATAGTGCAGTATTCTCTGTAATGCTTTGAGGAAGTGAAAGTGGAACTTTGAAGAAGTAGAGTAGAAATAATATTTATGGTGTTGGAGAAAATTCCTGAGAATTTTCAAGAATGCCAACAAAGCAAATAAATGAATCATCAAACAAATCAATCAGAATTTTCACCTGAGGCACAAATGATCGGACTCAAATTATCGTACTTGAGACACACAACGTGAAGACACAGCTCACTAGCAAAGGCTCTTATGCTGGGAAGGATGGGAGGAATGAGAAGAGAAGGATAAGCTGTCGTCAGATGGATAGGTTGCAGTGGCAATGTATATACTGTTGGAAAGCCAGATTAGAGACAAATTGTCATGGAAAAAACCTATCTGTTTGTTAACAGTTTACACCAACTTCATGGCACATAATCAACCACTTAGTCTGACTGTTATGCCTCAGATGCTACTCTCCTTTTTCATCCATGACTGTTCATCTCTTATTCTTTCTGTTACTGTATTAGGAATTTCATATCTACAGTTGTAAAGAGCTATCTATTTCCTCCTTTACTTTTTGTTGCTTTTTTTAACTTACACCCAAACTAATGTTAATACTGTTTCTGTTAACATGCTGTACTTTTTTTATGTGTAATAAAATAAACTTGCAAACTGGCTATTTCTTTGACCATATGGACCTTTTTCAGCTAATAACATTTATAATGAACCTCACTTTTCCAAAGAAGCTATTTATAGAAAGGGAAAAAAGCTTATTCAAAAGGATAAGATACTGCTATCTTAGTTTCTCCTTTGTATATAGACAATTATGTTACAGTAGAACAGTCAAGCAATATATGTGAGTATTTTGCAGAATCTATTTCTTGCTTTAAATGTCATTTAATTAGTTTGTTCATTATAGTCTCTACATAATAACTATAAAATTAGTTCCAAAATGAGGTAATTAATTTTTGTTTATAGAAAAAAACAAGAAGTGTTCATAATAACCTCAGGGTTGATAATGGGAAAGTCCAATTACATTTTTTTAGCATTCAGTAGTTAAATGGATTGAGCAGATGGTTGCACCTAGTCAAGAAGCTGTTTTGGAAAAAGACAAGCAGTATTGCATCAACCAATCACCACCAAATGCCAAGACTTTAGACAGTCTGGAAGGTTAAAAGAAACTCTGGAAAAAATAAAATAGCAATCCACTTCCACGTTTTTGCAAAGAAAACAATATTAATATGTTCATGTTACCAGACACCAAGACCAACTCGCATATAAATGAATGGTCCAATAAAATTGAATTAAACTTGTGTACTTGATTATAATTTTAATCAGGATTTGCAATTTGATTTGAAATTGATTAAATGCCCTATTCAAATGTGAATGGAGAAGATTAATTGTGCATTATGGTAAGGGAAAATAAACAATTGTATACTGATAGTCTTTTAGTCATGGTTAAAAGATTAGAATCATTGTATTTTGAAATGAGTTGCTAGCAAAAGAAAACCAAAAATGCTTTCCAATATTTGGATGTGTTTTCTATCCCTAGTTTTTTTCCTGCTATCTCAAGAGTTGGATGGAAAAGATCCTGTGGTAAAAGAATTGAGCAGCAAGTTTACTTAAAGCAGTCCAACTGTGTCTCCTTTGCATGTTTATTCACAAATAGGACTTACTCCCAGGAAATTAAATATAAGATTGTAGTTAAAACCCATGTCCCACCAATGGATGCAAAGAGGATGTAAAACGGACAAAAAAGCTTGCCATCCGATGGAAAACGTGATGCATCCGTTGTGTACTCACTGCGTATGTGATTCATACGCTCTATCCGTCAAACATCTGTCTACTGCTATTTCATCCGCTCAAAAAGTTTTGAGCTGCACATAAACTTCTTTGAGCGGATGAACTTTCCGCCGACGCACGGATCTACATCCACAAACAACATATCGCGGCAAACAAAACGTGTCCATGTTCCCGTTGTCATCGTGTACCACGTCCACTGGGTATCCTCTCAGCATCCTCTGGGCATCCCCGCAACTCACATGCGCTGCATGCTGAAAGCCGGAAAGAGGGAGAAGCCGAACGGTACACGGAAGTCGTCCAACATAGCGTTAGTAGCACGAAATAGAAAGTATGTAAAGCATTATGCATCTGTTATTATAAAGCATAAAACGGACAAAAACATTCTTATTATGCGACGTATCTCGGATTATTTAGCGATGGTCTGGAGTATGCAAGAGTATGGTGAAGCGACAACCTAGTGGGACAAAACGACATTTCATAAAAGGGAAGGACAATCACCTGGATCTGCACTAGTTCAGTCCCAGCAGCTGCTGGTGTCGTACCAGACTCTTCACCCTTGCTCTGAGCTCTCTCCACTTCATCCATTGACTCCCCATAGATCATCACACACTCCTTTTGGTGAGCTGCCAATCAGTTCACACACCGAACAAGCCCTCTTCAGACTGTTTCCACCATTATATCTCACCACAACCACCAACCACTAGCCAAAGGACCGAAGAGAGACCGACATCCAAAGAAGCCCATGTGTGGGTCTCTTGAAGATGCTATATCGCGAGCAGAGTGGAGGTTTGGAATCCCTATGACAAGCTGATGGTGGAGGCGAAGGAATTGAAGCAACTTGTGCATTCCAGCACATCAATGAGGATGCCACCAAGCCCATGTTTTGATGAAATGTGCAGCGTCTCTGAGACCCAGGCTTGACCAAGCAGAGCCACCACACGTCCATCCCAGGCCTGGACCCTGCAGCTGAAGGTGGGCACTGACTCTGCGTCCACCTGGCCTCTGGAACCACATACAGAAACATGCAGTATTGCTGTGGAGGTGCCACACAACACCATCACCCCAACAGTGGTCAGAGAGAAGTGCGTGCAGGCCATTCATCGTAAGATACGTGGGCGAGCTCTCCAAAGTTGCCCACACCACTGGGAAGAAGGCTGGAGGAAACCTTGCAAGAAACCAGTGCATCATTCAGAGGTGGAAACTTCCCCACACCCGTTGAAGCCATAGATGGGAAGCACGTGCCGCCTTGCTAAAGCTCCACGCACTCAGGGTGCCTCCTTATTCACAACTACAAGGGCTTTTTTTGCAGCATCGATCCTCTTTGCCATGGTCGATTGCTGCACTACAAGCTGGATGTCACATTGCATGCTTTCAAGGCGCAAACATGTCTGCTTTTCAAGATAGGGCCAGGTACTTACAACCGCCCCAGATGACCTCAGGGCATGGGCTGGAACACACAACCTCCTCATGGGTTTTCTCCAGGTCCAGACGCCCTACCCAATGACACACAAGGATACCGGTCCACCTACGCGATTCTCTTGTGCCCTAACTTCATTGTGGGTGATGACGCATTTCTCCCTGAGAAACCTACCTCACTGACAACCTACAAGTTCCAGATAACCTCACCCCGTGAAGAGAGGATTCTTCAACCTACACAGGCTGCTCCAGCGGCAGGACGGGGTGCTGGAGGAAAGTCTTTGGCATCCTGCGCCAACGGTTCCAGAGTATCTCCACCACCCATGCAGCATCACCAGGGACTGTCGAGAGCATCGTGGAACGCTTCGCTACATCCTGCACAATCTCCATGCCGCAACCCGCTACCAGTGTTGCAGAACAGGCTTGTGGACCGTCAATACCAAGGGCAATTGGGGCACATGGAGCCTTAGCCGTGAATGGACGCGCAAGACGAAACCTGATTAGACACTGTGGATGTACAAGCCCCAACAGAGCTTCACAGCGTGAAGGTAACGAAGCAGCGCAAACCTCTGAAAACACTGGGCTTGCAAACGTCCCCAGCAGGCAGGTCAGGGGTTGGTGGCAAGTCAGGGATGGTAGATGCTTCCTTTTGAGCCGTGTCTCATCACACTGATGAGATCTGGTGCCACTGCTATGTGAGTGACCTACAATGAATTAGGTGCATTAATAAAGGGTTTTTGTTTATTTTTGAAATGTCGGCTTGATCAATGATTAAATTGTTATTGATAAAAAAAGTGACATATGGTTTGTGCAGCCTGGGAGGCGTTAGGACCATAACAGGTCCCACTATGGCTTGCACTGGAGGTTTATCAATCCCACAGCTACCTTACCCATCCACAACTATCCTTACCTATCCCAGCAGCTATCAAAACCTTATCCCACAACTAGCCTTACCCATCCACAAACCTATCCTTACCTTATCCCACAACATATCCGTCTACCCATCTCACATCACTTCCTTAACCTATCCCACAAGCATGCAAAGGCTAACCCTCTTTTTTCAAAAGTTTTTTCCACTATTAATAAATAAAAATGAACCAAGTGTGTGAAGCAAATTAATGATAACTTTCTATAAACAACTGGTCCTAAGTAACACTGAATGTACCCAATGTAAAGTGTCTTTAAGCAAAGAATAAGGTGAACAGGGGTAACCAACTCAGTCTCTGGCAACTATTCTCAGTCACTCTGAGGCACCCGTCCATTGGTCTCAGCTGTCAAGCCGGCCAGGGACTGTGGGACGGTGGCTGTTGCTGGAGTTGCTGGGTTCTGAGGCGCCATTGCGCGTGCCTGGCCCCCGAGAGTTCACAACAGGGGATGGGTCGTGTTCAGGAACGCTCTGCAGAGCTGACACTCAGGTCCCGTACGAGGTTGAGAGGCCCTTCATCAAGAGGACCTGGGATGTCAGCACAGTACTGATGCAGATTTTCTGGTTTGGGGGCTTGGCTGTGGGGTGGAGGAAGGACGGAGTGTAGTGGGGGCTGTTTGGTCTGCAGCTGGGTCAGGTGAGGCGTCCTGTTGGCATGCGATGTACCCTGGGCCTTGGGGAACCTGGGGAAAAAAAGGGAATGCCCCTTCCTTTGGAGGGGTGTGGGACAGTCCTCCGGACTCGTGCCGATTGTATAGGTGAGGAGCTGTTGAAGCCGTTCGTGGAAGGGCTGTGACATCGCCTGGGGGTGAGGAGTAGGGAACCTGGAGTGCGGTCAGAGCAGGTTTCAGCTGGGCCGGAGGGTGGTGTAGACAGTGCTTGATTTCGTCTCCTCATCACCTGAGTACTCGGGCCTTGCGCAGCGTCCATGAGGCGTGCTGGGCTCACGTACGCGGATGCAAGGGGGCTTCTCCGGTTAGAGGGTGGCATATCGCTGTGGATCCAGCTTGAGACGAGAAGATCTGTTGCTGGTCTTTGATGGATGTCCCCTGATTCTCAGCAGACAGTGTGCTCTGGCCCTCCAGTCTGCCTCTCTGACCTGACTTCTGTTGGAGTTTGGACTGCGCGGGTGCGGGGTGGGTTCGGTTCTGGTTCGGCTGCTCTTCTTGCTCCAATTGCAGACAGGGGATCCTCCATGTTTCCCCTGGCATGGGGACTGCAGCTTCGGGGGGGGTCCTGCTGTGGGGCCCTACCCGAAACACCTGCCCGGACACGGTAGCTGTCTCCTGGCTGGAAGAGGAGTGGCTCTCTGTGCGGCTATCTGAGGGAGAGGATGACAGAGGCTGCCTCCCTTAGGTTGACGGATCCCACCCTCCAGGAGCTGCACCTGGCCATGACGTACATCTACCCGCCGTCAGTGAGCTTGACCAGTGGCCCTGCCCAGATTTTCTTCAGGTCGCAGTCTTGGCATACAGGTGTGCATGTGCTTCACCATCCATGGAGTACGTCTGACAAGTGTAGCCCAGGTCTCTGCCTTGTTCTGCTCCATGCGTGCCTGCTTCCTCTTTGGTGTCACGATAGGAGCCTGTGGCCCTTTCTCCACAGGTAACTCGTTCTCCCTCACGCCATTCCAGGCAACCTCTGGCTCACGGTCTTGCGGAAATGGAAGTACTGGTTTCCTTCTTCTCCCTTTTTTTTTTTTTTGGGGGTGGGGCGTTTGTTTTTTTATTTTTTTTGGTTTTTTTTTTTCTTTTTTTTTTTTTTTTTTTTTTTTTTTTTTTTTTTTTTTTTTTTTGTTTTGGGTTTTTTGTTGGGGGCTGCCTTCCTCTTCTGCCCTTCTGGCAGGGGCTTCACGGACCATTACAGCAGGCAGGCTTTGAGGGCCTTGGGGCTGGGTCCATTACGACAGCAGCAAGCAGCAGAAAGTACCAGCATGCACCCAGCAACACCAGCAGGAGAAGCACAGCAGCCAGCAGAAGACAGCAGCGCAGAAGCGAGCGAGCAGCAGCAGCAGAGCACAGACAAGGAGAGCACTTAGCAGGCACCAGCAGCAGCACACAGGAGGCAGCAGACAGCAGCAGCCTAGCTTCACGGTCAGCGCCACGGGGGGGATGCGTGGCTTTCTGTCCTTCTTGCCAGGGCTCGCAGGGAGTAGGCACCAGGCATTTCTCTTCTCAACATGACTGTGTTCCAAACCATCAGGTGTTCTTGAAGATGTTCGTTGTGGCACGCAGGTCTTTTCTCTGAATGCTGACTGCTTGCGAGCTGCATCCTTTATATACTCCGCGGAGCTGACGCAATTCATCCTCGCCGCCCATGAGCAGTTGAAAGCTGTTGCATCTGCTTATGCAATCCCAGTCATGCATCCTATAGGACGTCCGTGATTGCATTCTGCCGTCATCCACTAGCATCCGTCCTTCCGCCTATGCATCCACTTCGCCCCGGAAGCCCTGCAGATGTGGCATCCGCTTCCATCTGCTTTCCATCCGCTAGGCTCTCCACGAACATCCGTCTTATCATTTACGTTACGTACTGCCCCCGTCGTTCCTCTTCCGTTGTTTTCCGTTCGTTTATGGCACAATTTGGGGCACCTTTAGAGAGAGCGGATAACAAACGTATTTGGAGGCCACCTCCCGAAATTTTGCTCATCCGCTGTGTCCTTTTTGCATACGTTTTGCATCCGTCGGCCAGTGTGACCTTGCCTTAAAGTAGTTGAGGGCTTCCAAAAACTTTGAATTGGGCTTATTTCCATCCCATATGCAAACTCTTCTGTCGAAACTTGTGATAAGTCTTCAAAAAATACTGAAGGTGCTGGCAGCCTGTATGGCAGCCCAGCTCTCCCTTTTTGGAAGAGAACACTCCAGCCCCCAACTAAATCTCCAAAACAGTCTGCAAATGTAGCCACAGCAAATACTA
Source organism: Laticauda laticaudata (assembly GCA_004320025.1). Taxonomy (NCBI): domain Eukaryota; kingdom Metazoa; phylum Chordata; class Lepidosauria; order Squamata; family Elapidae; genus Laticauda; species Laticauda laticaudata. Next base: position 8,120 of record BHFT01045146.1, on the reverse strand, counting down.
TCTCCTATATAGCCCTCAGGGATTTCCCAAAATAAAATTTCATTAAAATGCATTCTAGCCCAAAAGAGTTCCTCATCATTACATTACTGATATTTAACAGCATGGATAATTATCACCAGAGTTATAAAAATTGACAACTGTAATATTACTTCAAAGTTTTGAGTATTGCATTTTTCAGAGTAACTCTGTTTCGGATGGAGAGAGGGTCAAAATGGTGAGTGTGCCTGGGCCATCAAAGCCCATTATTTGTGTGTACATGTGTATGTATGTGCGCACAGAAAGTATATAGTGCACACATATAAATACAGAAGGGGGAATGAATGTGTTACTGAAAAGGAGAGGAAACATTAATCATTTATAGATAGTGACCAATAATTAGGTGTGACGAAAACATTTCTTCTTTTATAAACTGACGTAAAAGCTGTAGTATGATAAGAAATTTTGATCTCTAAGTCTGTTCTTAGATGGAATCCTGGATTCATGGGTAAGAGCATCAGGCAAATTGATTAGAATCTTAACTCCCCACCCCTATCCCCACCATCATCATCAGTTTAGACCAGATCAGTACCATCTTAATTAGTATATCCACCTCGTTAAATTAAAAAGCAGGTTAGTACAATTATTCTACTTTCCTGAAATCATCCAATATGACACAAAAGAAAAAAAAAACCATAATGTTCTTGTTATCACCTAGAACTCAAGATTAAAATCATTAAAGCATGTCACAGTAATCTATAGTATAAATTGAATAATGAATGGCATTTCTTTTGAATGATAGACTTGCAGTTGCATACATACAATCAGCTACCAATTTTAAACAGTTACTGTCCAACAGCAAAAAGACACACTCTATAGTGGCACAGATTCAGAAATCAAAAACTCTCTAATCCAACTACCAAACCTGATCCCATAGCTATTCTGATAACAACATCTAGGCCAGTGTTTTTCAACCTTGGCAATTTTAAGAGGTCTGGGCTTCAATTCCCATAATTTTCCAGCCAGCCTGGGAATTGAAGTCCACACATCTTAATGTTGAGAAATACTGATGTATGTTATCAAAGCACCATGAATTTTCTTATTCAGCAAAATCATATTTCATTTATTGGAAGACAAAGTAGCTCAGAAATGCAACATTCCAGAATATTCTGTCACTGACTTCAAAATGGCCATTCTCAAGAAATTTAATTTGAGTGGAAAACAGTCAATAATCCCTCTGCCAATCGCTATGTGTATATGTGTGAGTATATTATAATCTTTTCTTAGGGTTATATTCTGTTCCGTTAACTTGCAAATTCTTAAAGTGCCTCAGAATTTTTATTTGGGTTTGTCAAGACTATCTTAATTTTCTTCAATAGACTTTACTTTTGTTACTAAGCATTAACTTCTATTTTTGGAAGACTGGACAGTTAAATCTTGTTCCCCCTTTAGTTGTTTGACTTTTCATTAACCTCACTTTTATTTTGTGAGTCCATTATTGGTACAGTTTCAATCAGCCATACACATATTGAAATGCTTTTCTTTTAAGTCAAGGATAGATTTTTATGCTGGTAGCATATTTGGAGTTTTGAGAACATACTGTAATGTGACCGTGCCAATCAGGTGGGATTCTACCAGTTTGGCCAAGTTTATAGAACCAGTAGCTCTGAAGAGCAGCTGACACCGAACCTGTTTGCTGCAACAATCTTCTGGACTTCTTTCTGTTTGGCCCACCTCCCAGCCCAGGCTCTAGGCTGTGCTTTATTCCCTGCTTTTTCCTCCTCAGCTGCTTTGTACAACACAGCTGAGTGCCACTCGTCAGCAGGAGAAGGTGCTAGAGCTCGTAATTTATAAATAGTGTAGTGCGTGCTCACCAAACTGGTTGTTTGGCCAATAGGATCCCACCCCTGGTGCCAATACAATCATATCATATTAATTTTACCAATTCACTAACAACCATGCTGGAAATTTAGCATTAGCTCCTCCCAGCAGCAAGGAATTTCTAGGATTTTTGGTTTGGAGTGAGTACATCATGTTCTTCCCATGTGATGTTTAAAATCTTTAAGATGTCAATGAACATTCTTCGCCATCTATTTTGAGGACATTATCTTGGTTGTTTGGCATTGGGGGGGATCCATCTCATTGCCATCTTGGGAATTCAATTACTTTCCAAATGGAATATATGGCCTTCAAGCTGGAGTCTTCTGTGTGCAACTATGTTATGTAATTTGTAGGAAAAATTCTTTTGGAGTACTTTTTTGTTGGTAACATGGTCAAAATAACAAATCTTTAGGATTTAACAAAGACAACTTTGTTGAAAGATGCCTTTGTTGCTGGGCATGGCCAGTGAACCCATTCAACTAACCTTTTTCCAGAATGCTGTTATTATCCTGAAAGGAATTCTGTGGGATGAAAACTATTACTGAGAGTAGATATGATGCTAGAGATTTGTACTTTACTTTGTAACAAGTCAGGGAACCTTTTATTATAATTTAAATAATATGTGGAAAGTCAAGTTGGCCAAAAAATTGAGTGGGTTCCAATACAGGTAGTCCTTCAGTTACAACCACAATTGAACCCAAAATTTAAGTTGCTAAGTGAGTGTTGGCCTATTTTATAATCTTTCTTGCCATATTTAAGTGAATCACTGCACTTGTTAATTAGTAAAATGGCAGTTAAATGAATCTGGTTTTCCCATTGACTTTGCTTGTCAGAAGGTCACAAAAGAGGATCACATAATCTTGGGACATTGCAACCTTCATAAATATGAGTCTACTGCCAAGCGTCTGAATTTTTATCATGTGACCATGGGAATGCTACAGCAGTTGCAAATGTGAAAAATGGTCATAAGTCACTTTGCAGTGACATAACCTTGAATGGTCACTTAATGAACTGTTGAAAGTTCATTGTAGAGGAATCTAAGGGAACTGATTGTCATAGGTACCAACTTGTCTATTCCTATTCTAAGGTCATACATAATCCAATTTTCTCAAAGATCAGTTTTTCAATTCTGAATTATCTAGCATCTTCTTCAGCTTTGTCTGTGTTCATAAAGCTATGATTGACTCAAACAATCATCAAATTTCAATTATTTGACCCTATTTATTATAAACAGCCATCCATTTAATAATAAATATTACACTCTCAATTTTTAGCTATTTGGCTAAAGGCATTTTCTCCAACCTGTTTCTTTATAGAAGTATTCAGCTGAAACTTCTATGTTCCATAACCAGCATGGCTATTTAGAATAAGTCAACTTGGTATAAAGTCTTTGAAGTAAAGAAGAAACTTATCTAAAATAAAAGACCACCCTGAACACCCTGAATGATCAACAAAATTTCAGATAACTGTTTTCATTTTTGTTAACTTTTCCATATTCAAGATATTATCAAGTCCTTTTAATATTATTATTTCATAATATATTATTATATATATTATTATAATACAATATATTATTATATATCATTATAATATGATATATTATAATATATTATAATATATTATTATACAATATTATAATATTATTATTTCACAATATTATTGTGAAAACAGAAAAAAATGATAAAGCTCTAAAGCTTTGAAAAGCATTGAGCTTCTCTAAGCTGGCCAGCAATCTGGAGAGTGTAATTACCAATGAAATTTATGATACAACTCGGCATATTGAACAAAGTAGTATGCAGTTTATGTTTCCCCATTGCTTTTCCATATTTAAAATTAAACAATAATTTTAAATGATCATGTGAAATTAAAGATGGATAAACTTACTAAAATAACAGTTCTTTGTTACCAGCAGAAATGATGTTAATGGAATCAAAGGGGGCAAAATAAGAATTGGTGAATTAAATAATTCTACAAAACTCTATTGCTTAAGGCTGTTTCCTGTAATGGTAAGTGATTACAGGTTTTGCATGAATCTGGAGAGAATATTTACATTGCAGTCAAAAATAAGTTTCTGATGAATGAAAACAGTTTTTTTGTGGCAATATCTATTTGTAATTTCTGTGTTGCTTTTTTAGTCTTTGTATTTTTTACACTTTGAATTGGAAGAAGATGGGAATAGCTTTAAAATTGTAGAAAGAAATATTAGTATCCTATCCTGAGATGCTGACATGTAAAAGATCTGCAAGATCTAGTAATAAAAGTCAGAGAGTCCTGGAGAAAAAAAATAGGATTAAAATTAAATATAAAGAGATCAACCTAATGATAGCAGGAACAACAGCCAGGTTTAGAATTGACAGTGAAGATATTGAGATGGTAGATAACTTCTGCCTTCAGGGATCAACCATCAATAATAAAAGAATCAACAATCAAGAAATATTCTGCAGATGAGCACTTGGTAGAGCAGCCACAAAGATCTTTTGTGAGATATATCTGTACAGAGTTCCAACTCAAGGCATAACTGATTTGGTTCATATTATCATATATGGACATATTATGCAGTTACATATTATGGGAAGTCCTTGCTCTCTGGAAAAGTATAATGTTGAAAAAGATGGAAGGAAATCAGAAGAGGACTATCAGGAGCAAGATGGATGGATTCAGTTGTAGCGTCAATGGGTGGATTATTGAGAGATCTGAAGAATTAGATTAGGGAAAGATTGTCATGGGATAAAATATGTGTGGTTCCTAAGTGATTTTATAGCATAGAATTGTAAATCATCTCACATCTCACAAGTTTATACAGAATAATTCATGTGTATGAGAAATGGAATGGTTTGACTAGTATGTGATAAAATAAAAAACCAGTAAAGTAAGGTTTATTGTTGAATTGCTGAATATAGCATTCCTGCATAGTAAAAAAAATGTTGCAGATTGCTAATATTATTTTGCTGAAACAATACCTGTTTAGTCAACATTTCTTAGTCTTTTGATTTCCTATTTAATTTTTGCAATTTTAAGTTTTTTAAAATTTGTAAAAAATAAGCAATGTGATTTCAGCACATAAGTTTTCTAGTCTGTAAAAGTGTTTTGGTGGGAGAGATATTATCATCGAGTTTAAAATAACAGTTCTGTTGATATAATGTTGACAGATTTTTCTAAATGAAATGCATGCTTTGAATATATATATTCATTAAACAAAATTGACCATCTGTTACATGATGGAGAAAGAAAAATAGCAATAAATTTCACTTCATTAACACAGACTGAAACATGTGTCTACCCATTATTCATGAAGTATTTGTGTTTTACAGTTTAGATATCTCCTCTTAATATGATAAAAATGCAATTTGGTCTTAATAGTCTCAAAAGATCAATCTTAATGTGTATGGGGTTTTTTATGGAGCTTCCATTTGATGATTACTTCAATATTAAAACTCTGGAAATGTCGCTACCAATATGTATTGATGTCAGCCGGTTTAAGCGAAAATTAAAATAACATGCAAAAAAGAATAAATATCATGAATATGTTGGGATCCCATGTAAAGATTATTTTTTTCTGTAGATCCAGGATGATATATATTCTGCATCCCATTCTGTAAACAGAATAAAACTGTTTTGTTTTTTTTTGTAGAATAGATTTTTGAAGCAGGCAGGCATGAGATGATGTAAGACATATTAAGTATATTAGCTAAAAACTAAATTACTATGTTCATATTAAGAACTTTTCCAGTATGCATTTCAAATCCAGTTCATGCTAATTTAAGTGAAATTAATATTCTTTAAGAGGCAGAATTCACAATGTCATGTACTACTGTTAATAATTCAGATTCCATTGATGATATTGATATTAATTATTATTTAATTGTTTGCAAACAATGTAAACTACCTTCAGTGGCAGGATTGTATCATGGTACTGGTTTTTGGCCAATATTGTCACCACTCAGAGCCATTTTATGTAATGAAACATATGGAAATTTCAATTTTAAAGCATGCCATTGAATAGTAGCTGCTAAAATCAGGGATAGAAAAAAAAATGCCTTCACGCTCTGCATTATTTGCTAAGTTAACTCAATATTGACAGGCTTCCATGTGCTGTTATGAAAAATAAAAAAGTAATGTTAGTTAAAGGTACATTTGTTTTAATAATTTGCAATCATGCTACTTTAATGACTAAAAAATGGGTGCTGTGCTTTCATGAAATCCAAAGCACTTCTTTCAAATAAAACATGAACAGCCTTAATGGGAAATCGGGTCCTGGACCAGCTGAAGTTTTGCCCTGAACCAACTGAAGCTTAGTTAGAACTCACAATGAAATGTAACTATGGTGTAAATGACATCTAAAATATTATATCAAATTCCAATCTAGATTTTTGTTTTATAGAATGCTAGAAGATGATCTAAAGTTGAGCAGTGATGAAGAGGAGAATGACCAGGTAAGAAATTTAGAATTTGTTCATTTTTTAACCTGTTAATTCCTTAGATTTATATGCTGACTTTTCTTAAAAAGCTAAAAACAATTGTCCTATCTTAAATGTATGGGTTAATGTATAATTATGATTGTACACATTATTAACTACTGCGACTAAATTCACACAACATGCTAAGTCCCATTCAAACAAATCACATTACAATTTAATGAACTCAGCTATAAGGAATTACAAGTAGTCCTCAACTTAAAACAATTCATTTAGTGTCTACTCAAAGTTACAATTGCTCTGAAAAAACTGACTTAGGACTGTTTTTCTCACAATGGCATGTGATCCCCATGGCATGTGATCAAAATTCAGATGCTTGGCAACTGGTTCATATTTATGATAGTTGCAATACCCCGGGGTCATGTGATCACCTTTTGTAACGTTTTGACAAGCAAACTCAATAGGGAAGCCAGATTCAATGTATTACTAATTTAACAACTGAACACATTCACTGAACAAATGTGACAAGAAATGTCCTAAAATGGGGCAAAACTCAATTAACATCTGTCTTCCTTAGCAACATAAATTCTGGGCTCAGTTGCAGTCATAAGCTTGAAGCCTACTTATAATCATAACGAGGAAAACAAAATAGAGGACTGTCAGTTTCTAATAATTATATCACCATACAAGTTTGTAGTTCCTTTGATTACATAACTGTATTTTCCCTTAATTAATATAATTCATTCAGTACTTAATATGATTATTACGCAATGATCAGAAGGTCTAATATGTAAAAAGAAATATTCATATTTTACAAGCATGAATTTGTAGGCAGAATTTTCTTTCCCCTAAGCTGCAGCAAGATTTGCCACAGAGTTTTTGTGGCAGTGCAAATTTATAACCCACAGAGTTAATCAATCTGCATTCAGCAGCTTCAACAGATTAAATAGAACCTGTGTGCTTGTCTGGAAAATGTAGCTAAAGTTTATCTGGTCTGTTTGCCGCTCCAACTCCTAAGATTCATAAAAGGCAATACCCGGTTATGCTTTTGGCTTGTATTTTTAAAAAATGTTAAAATAATATAAATACAAGCTAAAAAGGCAGCTACATAATAATCTTTGAGACCTGCCTCTGAATTGGATATGCAGGAAAGAAACACCACTGGATGCTTTAGATAGTAACACAGGGAAGGGCAGAAGTTTTTGTAAAAATAATACAATATATACTTATTGTTTGTAAAATTGCTAATTATGCTATATGTTGTGTACCTGGTTGAAATATTGTATATCATTTTTAGATATTAACATGAAGAATACATATACATACACACACAAATACTGCAGGTGGTCCTCATTTAACAACCACAATTGGACTAATAACCCAGTCATTAAATGAAACAATTGCTAAGCGGAACGACATCTTAACATTGTAAACCACTCAGAGTTACCCTGTGGTAAGTTGGGTAACCAATAAATTTAATAAATAAATAAATTCTGGTTATGATCTCACTTTAGTTTTCCTTTTCTTTATAGACCTACAAAGGTTGTAAATGCAAAGATTGGTCAAAGATTGGTCAGGTTTTTTCCCCCATCACTGTTATAACTGCAAATGATCATTCAATAAGGAAATTGCTAAACAAGGACTACCTGTAAGGTCATATTGGAATATATATGAGCAATTATTTCGGGGAGGGGGGCGCAGAAGAAACAAATAAGAGCATGTGCATCATCACAACAATATGCACTGTAAATGATGCATGTTATGTACTTGCATTAAGCCCATGTCACAGTGAACCAACGGATGCAAAGAGGATGTAAAACGGACAAAAAACCTTGCCATCCGTTCAAA
>BHFT01045143.1:0-49263 GCA_004320025.1 Laticauda laticaudata | reverse complement strand
GATATTCAATTTTTGATTGATAATATGAGTTATTATGTAATGTAACTGTAACTGAGACTATGAAATCGAAGCACAATAAATTTGCAAACCAACTGACACACTGCTTGTATATTTATGGAAGAAAGTTGGATGTTTTTATGTTTTATTTGTTTTTTGTTTGTTTTTAAAAATCAATAAAACTTAACACACACACACCCCCAAAAAAAGAAAGTTTGGGTCTAGCTGCCATTCCCAAAGCTTGTTAAAAACAAATATGCACTGAAAAGTTTTATTCACCAGGTCAAAGTCTTATCCACAAGGTCTGACAATTCAAAGTTTAGAAACACTCTATTGGAAGTGAGGTGACAAGATGTTCACTCATACCCCCAAACATAAGTCCAAGAGCACAAGATGCTTTAAGTAATTATTTGGGGAGGTTCCACCAAAAAGCAAAACATTTTGAGAGGAAACATTGTTGAAAATGCCAGCCTCTTGATTACAGACCTTACTGCCACCTTTACTAAGAAGAAGGAAAACTCTTCAGTTATGAAGCTGGTGCTATGTAGGGGGCACAACTAGCTTTATTAAAATAAATGGTTAATGTCAAAAACTGAAATCCAGAAAATATATTGACGGGGACTGACAAGGGGCTTTGAAGCACACAAGGGCCCACTGTTGACCCCACCATGTCAGTTTCTTTTTCCCCCAATGGTTTATTGTGTTTTTTCCTTTATACATATTACCATTACTTAATAAACAGTCCTGTGATATTTTGTATACATTTATATATCTTATCCAATACTTTCTATACATACTACTTCCATACCATCTGTACAGTATGTATTATATACATTATTTACATTTTCTTTTTTATTTATATTATCAATCCAGATATACCATGTTTCCCATATTCCATAGTATTCTGTATCTACTTTCCCTTTTAGTTCCATGGTTAATTTATCCATTTCCACGCACTCAAAGATTTTTTAAATTATTAAACCTTCAGGTGGTGTGGAATTTTTCTTCCAATACTGCGCATAGGAAATTCTTGCTGCTGTTAATACATGTAACATAAGATATTTTATCTTTCTATTATATTTTTTTATTATTCCTAAAAGGAATAATTCCAGGACAAAATCAATTTTACTTCCAATTAACTCCTCAAACCACATTTGTATCACTTTCCAATATTTGTTTGCTTTGGGGCATGACCACCAAGAATGAAAGAAGGTACCTTGTTGTTGTCCACATTTCCAGCAATTTGGTTTTACGTTTGGATAAATCTTAGCCAATCTTGAAGGTGCCTTATACCAACGGTAGAACATTTTATGTTGATTTTCCTTATAAGCCGCCGATTTTGTTATTTTATAATTCTTATTTCAAATTTTCCCCACTCTTCTAAGTCAATAGTATATTGACATTTCTCCTCCATGCAATCATTGATCCTTTCACAATCTCTTCTGTTCTATTAAATTGTAATAAATATTGATATATCTTTGATAATAATTTCTCATCTGGGCCAATCAAAATTTTATCTAGTTTTTGTAGTTCGTTGTCTATTCCAAATTCCTCACTATCTGTTTTATATCTTGTTTGTATTTGCATGTCTAATTTTATCCCCTGCTCTTCCAATTCCTGTCTACTCTTTCATTTCCCTTATTTATCTAAAATTTCCCCATACCTGGCTATTTTGTTAACATCCATTATATTAGGGTGGATCACTGTTTCCATGGGGGATAACCAGCTTGGAATTTTCAAATAATGTTTATTCTTTATTTGTCTCCATGTTTATATCAGCATATCTCTTATTTTATGTCTATAAAAGTATAGATACGGTTTGTTTCCTTTATCTGACAGGAAGGCATGCCACTCTCTTTGTAAGTCATGCCCTTCTACGGTAAGAATTCTTTTGTTTCTTAGATTGATCTAATCTCGTATCCATACTAGTATGGATATTATTATCCATACCTTATAATAGAGTTTCCAATCCGGGAGTTCAAGGCCACCTCTGCTCTTGCTATCCTGTAAGTCTTTCAGCTTTATTCACACTTTCTTACCTGCCCAGACAAATTTTGTTATGTAAAAAAATTATTATCTAATTTTGTTGGGGTTGTTTGGAATAGATATAGAAGCTTTGGCAAACATTCATTTTGATAGTTGCTATTCATCCTAATAACGATAATTGTAAAGTCCCCCATTTTTCAAAGTCTTTTTAAAATTTGCCACCATGTCAGTTTCTTAAACATATTCACTTTCTAGCTTCTGAGGCTACTGCATGAGCTCAGAAAAAGAGGCAGGTTTTAAGGTGGTGTTGATACACATGCTCCAAATCACTTTTTCCAGCCTGAATCTGAAGTGTTGTATACTCTGAGTCTGAATTTTGCTCTCTCTTGGATGAATTTAGAACGGATTCAGTCACAGGGCTCCCTGCATGATTCCACAGTATATCTTTGGGTTTTCACCCTCTGTGCAGAAGTGACTTGGCATTGACTGAATGCAAGTAGAGGGCATCGACTTGTGACCACAACTGATCCCATAATTTAAGTTGCTAAGCGAGACATTTGTTAAGTGAGTTTTGCCCCATTTTACGATCTTTCTTGCCACAGTCATCAAGAATCATTGCAATTGTTGAATTGGTAATATGGTCCTAAAGTGAATCTGGCTTCCCCATTGGCTTTGCTTGCCAGAAAGTCACAAAAACTGATCTTATGACTCCAGGACACAGCAACCATCATAAACAATGAACCAGTTCCTGAGGATTTGAATTTTGATCACATGACCAAGGCCATGGGGCAACGGTCATAAGTGTGAAAAAAAATCAGTCATAAGTCACTTTTTTTTTCAGTGCTGTTGTAACTTTGGTCACTAAAAGAACTGTTGTAAGGCTTAATGACAAATGAATCTTTATTGATGAACCTTCTTTAAGCAAGCTATCCTTTTATAAAGGAGCTTGCTATATTGGCAATGCTTTTGCAGGAAATGCAAAGCCTTGCCTGCTAAATGACATCATGACTTGGAGAACTACAGATGGAGAAAATTCTATATGGGACTATTTTCTCTCCCCACCTATTCCCACTCATATTTGCACTCATCAGTGCTGAGAGGAATTTTCCCCTTCAGTCTTAGTTTCAGTTTTCTGGAGAACAGAAATAAAATAGCCATTACTAATGAACCAACTATGCTACCCGAACAAATGGTATTACATGGACAAATAATGGAAAAAATGAACAGACTGCTGCATCTTGGAACAAAGGAAACTTTTTTCCCCCTTTGTTGGCCTAATTACCAAATTCCCCCTCATGCCATTTAGCTTTAGAATAATAGTTACCTTAATGTGCAATTGCTACAATTTGCCAGAAAACAGGCTGCACTGCAGGCCGAATGACAGAACTATTTTCCATATGAAATGTGTTGTAACCAAAACAAAAGCAAAACCCCACCTCAACCCTCGCCCCTCCCAAAAAAAACCTTAATTCTAGGTTGCTTTTCTCCTTGATTAGTTTCCATCCATTGCTTCTTGTCCTGCCCTCAGGAGCTTTGGAGAATAGCTTGACTCCCTCTTCTTTGGGCCTCCAAATAGTCCAGACAAGAAGCACATCTAGGAATACTAGTTCTACCTTTATTGTAAAATTACAGTATCTGCATCTTGCAAGTCTGAAAGTGCAGATAGTCCTCAACTTATGACCACAATTGAGCTCAACATTTCTGTTGCTAGGTGAAACCTTTGTTAAGGGAGTTTTGCCCCCATTTTACCACATTTCTTGCCACTGATGTTAAGTGAATCATTGCAGTTGATAATTTAATAACCTGGTTGTTAAGTGAATCTGGCTTCCCCATTGACTCTGCTTGTCAGAAGGGGATCATATGACCACAAGACAATTGCAATTGTCATAAGTATGAATCAGTTGCCAAGCACCTGAATTTTGATCATGTGACCATGGGGATGCTGCAACGGTCGTAAGTGTGAATAACAGTCATAAGTCACTTTTTTCAGTACCCTTGTAACTTTGGTCAGTAAATGAACTGCTGTAAGTGGAGAACTACCTGTATCTCTTCCGTCTCTCCCTTTTACTCTCCCCAAAACTAGGAAAGGTCCCTTCTAAAATGCTTTTGCCATCTCTCCTTCTCTGGACTCAAATTTTGTTGATCATATCCTTCAGGCTGTGTCTCTTCTTCCAATTTCCCAAGGCCATTCCCACATTATCATTATACCTTTCCTCCAAACACCAGACCTTGGGACTGAGCAGAATTCAGCACTGGAATTAAAACTCCTCTTTACCCAAGACGGTATGCAAACTCTTTAACCTCTCTACAAGATAGGAAATGGAGTGAATTGGCCACAGTCTTTCAAATTATTCTTTGTTAGAGATTCTCAGCCCTGCTGTATTTTAAATTTATGAACAAAGACAGAGATTATTACTCTACAAATGCTGTCCTAAGAATTAGTGTCATTTAAAACAAATGTCTCGACTTCCAAATTTTTAAGGAACGTATAATTAGAAGAATGATCTCCATTTAACTGTTGATGCTGATTATTAGTTTTATGGCATGACTGTGATTGTTACTGCTGTCTAATTTTAATATTTTGATATCTGAGACTGATATTCTAAGGATAAATTTGGTATTCGCTATTGGCCAGTGGCCATGCATTGTGCAAATTTATATTTAAACAGCTGGCAAAAACTAGGTTACTTCCTGTTAGGTGAAACATTATTTTCTATTATTCCAAAAGCTATTAATAAATAGTGTTATGTCTCTGAAACTAGAATGAAAAATGTCTAGTAGTATACATGAACTTGTCTCTAGAATATATGATATGTCATATATCCCTTGTTATTAATATAAAAGGAATAATCTTTTTTTTCATTTATTGTTTTGCTGGCATTAAAAAAAAAGAGAGGAAGGAATTAAAATGTGAGGAAAATTAAGCCTACATGATATGGAAATGCATGAATCAAAAATGCAAATCTATTCATTTCCTTGAAAACTTTTTATCAAAAACTTGACATTTATCATCCTGAAAAAATGAAATTTGCAAGAATAGTTCACATATTTTTCTGATCAACTTCAGAAGTTTTGAAAAGAGGTTTCTCGTTTCATAATGTATACATGTCCTTGCCATCTGTTGACATATACCCAATTCAAAGGCTAAATGAGACACTTGTATAGGAGACAACCAGGAAATATCCAGGCTGTTGAATAGTTGAAAAAATATCATGGAAGAATGTAACTGCAAGCCACATATATATATTGTCAATAAAGCTACATGGGCACCTCCATGACATCACCAAAATCAAATTCAACTTATAGAGTCTTTACTATGTATAAGTTATATACTCTGAGTTTGAGGAACTTTCTGACAAACCAGCTTTTGAGATGTTAACTTCAAACCTAAAGGACAAGAGAAGAATCAGTACAGATTTCCAGTTTTAAAGAAATGATGGATCCATTTAGAGACTGTCAATATTTTTCGTTTAGTGAAATTAACCCTGATTTCTAGTTTCCATGCTTATAAAGGGCACCCGTTGGACAGAGATGAATGGCCACTATCTAAGAAGGGATTTAGTGGCTGAGTTTACATAGCATCCCTAACCAATCTAATTAAAGTTTTAGTAATTAAATTTGTACCATGCTCTAAATCTGCTTCATTTTAATCTTGGCTCTTCATATTTGAGGCTTAGTGTTATGTGGACCAGTCCCATATGATCAGTTGATGGTTTGGGCTATTGTACAGACCCTAAGAATGGGATTATTCAGTCATTGTTTTAAGTGTGTGATCCACATTTAGCCCTTTTTGTATGTATTTTCTACGTGGATAAAGGTTATTATAAAAAGTAACATCTGGGACTGGAAGAAGAGGTAATGACTGAAAACAGATGCAAATAGCATTGGCATGGATACAAAGAGAACTTTAGATATGCTTCAGTTCAAGCTAGTTTCATTTGTATCTCATTATGATAACTTTAGTATTAATCCCTCTGCTAGCTTTGAAGGGCATCAGATAGGATTCCTGCAGTTCATATAAGGATGGTGTATATCCATCTGTTTCCTGGCTCATTGTGTTTGTACAGATGATGAAGCTCCATAGACTTCTGTAATCTCTGTAAAAATAATTGCTGGGCTTAAGTTTTGCATAGAGCTGCAAAAATGTCATCAGAAGAAATACGTAGGTTTCTTTTTTCTTTTTTACTTACCAAGAATAAACTGCCTTTATTCATTAAATAGATATATGAGTGATGGACAATTTATTATGATCAAATTCTTTCTTTCCTTGGATACAACAGCAGTATTTTCATGTCTAACATTACTGAAGCCAATAATATGTGTGGCAGGAAGGACAGGTTTCTTTTAAACAACAAAAATATCAGTGGGAAAGGCATTTGGTGGAGGAAAGAGGTTTACATAGCATATGTGTGTGTGTGTGTGGCATTCAGCTGTGTTCGGGTATTTTCCCATGTCATTATAGTTGTGCTTTTAAAGTTGTAGCAACATTTCGGCAGAATCTTATGGTACGTGGGAAAATACCCGAACAAAGCTGAATGCCATACATGTAAGGACCCACGAAAACTTAAGAAAACACACACACACACACACACACACACATATGCAGGTCTTGGCATGTTGGGGTCTTTTCTCGTGTAAGATTGAGAGTATCTTGACAACATTTCAACAAGGTCTCACTCGCCATCTTCAGGCTAGTGCTTTCGGCTTCACGCTTGCGTAAAGCGTGAAGCCGAAAGTACCAGCCTGAAGACAGCGAGTGGGACCTCGTCAAAACATTGCCAAGATACTCTCAAACTTACACGGGAAAAGACCCCAACACATCAAGACCTGCATACCTGTATCCATGAAAATCTATATATATAGATATATATGTACATACATATATATATGTATGTGTATATATAAAAATATATACATGCATATACATACACTGTTTCCCTGAAAATAATCCAATCGGAAAATAAGCCTTAGCATGATTTTTCAGGATGCTCGTAATATAAGCCCTACCCTCAAAATTAGCCTCAATTAAGATTGTCAGCCAGACGGACACATCTAGTACTGTAATTCCCTGAAAACAAGACCTAATGGGAAAATAAGTCCTAATGTGTCTTTTGGAGCAAAAGTTAATATAAAACCCAGTCTTATTTTGGGGGGAACACAGGGTAGCATATGCATAGCATATACACATAGCATATAGAAAGAGTGTGTCTTTACACTTTGTCGGTTAGTTTTCACTAAAAATATACCTCCCACTGGTGCTACTTCCCGTAGCATTTAAATGGAACTTCCATGAGAAACTTTTTGGAGAGAGGTTTGGTACTCTCTGAGCTTGGTTGTTTTCTTGTAGACTTTTCATTGTCCAAACTAGGTAACATTGTCAGTCACTAGCATTGATGTTGTTACTAATTTCGGTAATGAAACATCTGCAAGAAAATAACCAACCTCAGAGAGTACTAAGAGCCCCTCATTTCAACCCTGAGCTACAATTCCTCTTTACTGATAAGGTTCTGGATTTGAGATTATTATGGGTCATTTCAAAGGGGAAGTGTGGAAAAGACAAAGGATGCTTCTGATAATCCTGTCTCAATGCTTCCCTGAATACAACAATAACGGCAAAGCAAGCTGTGACTCTGCCTCCTGCTTTTGTAATCCTACACAGAAACACTGCAACTTGGGAGTGCTTTGTTTTTAGTTATTGAAAGCAAACACACTTTAATGAACAGCATAATGGATCAGCATGAAGGCTGATGGAATGATACTATGGGTCCACTAGGCTTTTAAAAAAGCTTTCTCCAAGCTGAAGCCAGAGCATGGTTGATGGATAACAATGGAATTGTGGACTGACTCATCTGGGGATTGGGAAAAGTTGCATTAGAGAAACCAAGGAGATGTGCCAAAAAACTTGATCAGACCCTTTTTTACGAACAGAACAAGCTACAATAAACCACACCCTTTGGAGGTCTGCTTTTAAAAAAAACTAACGTAGTCCTTGACCAAGCACAGATGAAGGATGAATGAGATGACATCCCAAAGTGGTCCATGAATCTCTTTGCTGCAGATTGAAAGCATTTATGATTTGCATGTGGGAAAGTGGAGCTCTTATTCTGCGACTGATTTTTTATGTATTTCTTATAGTACTGTTTCTAGATCTTCTAATATAGGGGAAGATTTTTTTTTATAAGTTGTGCAAATTATTAACATTATTATAGTCAAGGAGTTGTAAAAATACAACCAAAAAGTTATTCTGGCTCAGTGGTGGAAATCAATCAGGAGGCAGTTTCCTCCCTCAGTGTAATTTAGCTTAGATGGTATAGAGTGAAAACAGTATTGTATCTTAAAGTGCGCTTAGGAAGTTTCAACAAATCTTCCTAAGAGGAGTCAATGTTTATGCCAATTGCTTTGGAATTGTGCCTAGAAATAATATGACCAGTATACATGGAAGATAGTAAATACCATGCAAGCTTAGCTGATTCCAGTAAGTAGTCCTCTCCAGGCAGAATATCCCACTCTGAGAAAGGTACTTACATATTTGGTCATTGCTGCCCCACTTTTCTTTATAATACATCAAAAGCAGCTTACAACAATGCTTTTAAAATCCAAATAACTGAAAACAATTTCCTCTAATAAGAGGACAAAACAAGTAAAAAGGGACTAAAGACAATGCCCTGCATTAAAACCTTATAGGACAAAATCTCTGCGTAGAAGGCCTGATGCTTAAAGGATTCGGCTACAGATGTTCATAAAAGATGTTCTCTCCGCTGGGAAATGTTTATGTTACGCAACTGGCCTTCCTTTCTCATGGGGGGTCCATGTTTAATTCTCCGGGAGTTCTTCCTGCATACTCCAGCATTTTTGTTTTTTGTTTTTGAACCAGAAGAATGTTGTAAGAGAGAAAAGACAGACAAGTGGCTCCCTCTGTATACACTACAACTTCATTTCCACACTAAGCCTTATTCAAGTCTGGCTTATCACATTGGGTGAGGTCAATAAGGCCACTTTGTGAGTGAGCCAGATGCTCCTAAAAAATGGATTATTTGGGGTTAACGGTGTCGGCTGTGTCTTGATGATTTGTTGTGGCTATTTGTGTCTCTTTAATGTATCTAAACCATGGCTGGATTTAAACATAACATGATTACTTCAGTTCTAGCCTTCGGTATTATATGCTATTGGGTTTTATTCAGCAAACCATGGTTGCTGGCTCTGAAAAACATTTGAAGTCATTGAGTAAAATGGAGGAAGAGAGGGAATACCATAGAAGGGAACTTCTATTACTTTTCTTTTTGTTCATTTTATAGCCCACATTTCCAATAAGCACTTCTGTAGTACTTCATCCTCCATTTGTTCTCCACAACAATAACATTGAAGGGGAGGTGACGCAAGCAGCTGACCTAAAGTCTCTAGTAAGCTTCCATATATGAGGTGGATCTGAACTCAGGTCTCCCAGATTTCCATTCCATTCTGATTAATCAGAGTTTCCGAATTCCATTTCTTATTGTAGCCTGCTCCATGAGCAGCATTCCTTGGTTGGATGGCTGGTTGGGGTCTTGGCCCTGGAATTAGGACAGGATTGGAGGAGATTTCTGGGAAATGTGGTCCTTAAGGCCCGGTCCCACTGCACTTACAGATGCAAAGAGGATGTAAAACGTTAAAAAAAGCTTGCCATCTGTTGGAAAATGCTACTGGCGTCCCATTGCTATGTTACTCACTGCGATACGTTCATACGCTCTATCCGATCGAGCATCCGGCGTCCACTAGCTTCATCCATGCAAGAAGTGTGTTAAGCTACACAAAACTTTGGGATCAAGCCTTGAGATGTAAACTTTCCGCCGCATACGATGATCTCATCCACGACTCATCATACGGGCAACAAATTCTATGTCGCGTATCATCTGTAGAATGTCCTCTGTCTATCCTCTCTGCCCATCCTGCTCGGCCATCCCGCTCAACTCACATTCCCCTGCAGCTGAAACTGAGAAAGAGGGAGAGGACAACAAAAAGACATGGACGTCTACACAGCGTTAGTACGCACGGAAATAGAAGGATGCAAGCGTATGGCATCTCGTATATCAAAGTTATTAAAAATGGACAAACTTTGAATAATCATGGGATGTATCTCGTATACTATTAGGGATGTCTGCGAGCTATGTCTAGAGTATGTGGAACGGACACCTAGACGGAAACAACCGATATCATTTCTATAAAAAGGTGGGAGAAACATCATCGGATCTCAGTATGAGTCCAGCAGCCATGTGTGTTCAGGTACCTCTTCGACCCTTGATCTTGGTCTTCAACATTCTATCATTGTTCTCCACCATGCGAGATGACACAGATCCACGTGATAGCTGTGCTCCATTCAATCACCAGAACCAAAACCTGTTTCAGACTGTTTCAAGTTGTATACAGAGCGATACGTCCAAGAGCTGTGTGGGGTCCAGGATGGATCGTTGAGAAGATGGAGTTTGGGACTGTATGACTAGTTGATGGTGGAGCTGAGGAATGAGTCCTCGTGCATTCCATTCCTTCATTGAGTGACTGCCACCACCATGTTGGATGACACTTCGTAGAGTGTCTGAGCCCAGAGTTGACCAAGCCTAGCACCAACTTCCGTTCAACCTGGACCCTTGGACTTGAAGGTGGCACTCGACTGCTAGCCGGCACCTTGGCCTCTGGAACCAACATACAGAAAACATGCAGATGGCATGGAGGGTGCCACACCAACAGCATCAGGCAAAGTGGTCAGAGACATGGTACAGGCCATCATTGAACGAATACGTGGAGAGATCCTCAAGTGCTCCACACTGAACAAGGCTGGAGAAAACTTCAAGAAGAGTGGTATCAGAGCTGGAACTTTCCCCACACTGTTGGAGCCATAGATGGGAAGCACGTGGCCTGCAAAGCTCCAGCCAACTCAGGGTCAATCTATTACAACTACAAGGGCTCTTCAGTATCATCCTCTTGCATGGTTGATGCTGACTACAAGTTCATCTACATTTGCATATTTCAGGCAACGGGTCAGCTTCAGATGGCCAGGTATAAAACGCAAGTGACCTCAAGGATTGGGCTGGAACGCAACCTCATCATGGGTTTTCCAGGTCCAGACCCCCTACCCAATGACACACAAGATGTGCCCTACTTCCATCTGTGGTGATGACGCAGCTTCTACCCTCAGAACCTACCTCATGGAAGCCCTTACAGTTTCCAGAACCCTCACCCCATGAAAGAGGATCTGTCAACTACAGGCTGTCCAGGCAAGATGGGTGGTGGAGAAACACCGTTTGGCATCCTGGGCAACAACAGTTCCAGAGGTACTTCTCACCACATGCCAGCATGCGCCACGAGACTTGTAGGAGCATCTGGAAGCTTGCTGCATCCCCTGCACAATCTCATGCGCCCCGCTAACCCAGTGTTTCAGAACAGCTTGTGGGGACACCAACAAGCATTGGGGACATGGAGCCTGGTGTAATGGAGCGAAGGACTAAACCTGATAGACACTGTGGATGTGCAAGGAGGCCCCAACAGAGCTTCACGTGGCAGGGAAGAAGCAGCGCAACACCTCCTGAGACCACTTGGTGCAACTCCCCAGCTGGGGCAGTGGAGTGGCAAAACAGGATGGTAGATGGCTTCTCATGCGATTGCTTTCCTTCACGCCTGTCTCATCACACAACACACGCTGCGTCTGAGGCACCATTGGCGTGTTTGGCCCCAAGGGACAACAGGGGATGGTGTGTTCAGGAAGCTTCCGAGAGCTGACTCAGTCCCGTGAGGTTGAGAGGCTCCTTTTCAAGGACTTGAGTGTCAGGCCCAATACTGATGGACAGATTGTCCGTATAGATGGCTTTGGCTGGGGTGGAGGAAGGAGAGTGTTAGTGGCTCTGTCTGGTCTGCACTGCGGTGAGAC
This sequence comes from Laticauda laticaudata, assembly GCA_004320025.1. NCBI lineage: Eukaryota > Metazoa > Chordata > Lepidosauria > Squamata > Elapidae > Laticauda > Laticauda laticaudata. Next base: position 37,382 of record BHFT01045143.1, on the reverse strand, counting down.
TGCGCTGTGGCATCTGATGGTGTCTGTTGGCATCTTGTGGGTCCTGGCTGGACTGAAGGTCTGCCTTCTGCTGTGGGAAGTTCCTGGTTACTCATAGCTGTGGAAGGGCTGTGACATCGCCTGGGCGTTGGAAGGAGCAGACTGGACTGGGTAGGAGCAGCTTCAGCTGCGGCCTGAGAGGTTTGTGCAAGAGTGCTGTGATCTCTGCTCTCATCACCTGGTTACTGGGCCTCAGGCAGGTCTATTGAGGGTCTGCTCATGTAGGTGATGAAGGGCTTCAGTCCAAGGATGGTATGTTGCTGTGGACCAGTGAGGAGGAAGAAGCCTGCTGCTGGTCTTCATTGTGTCCCTGATCTCAACAGGCACAACTGTGGTCCTGGCCCATCCAGTCTGGCCTCTCTGCGCATCCTGTGGAGCTAGGGGTGGGGAGTGTGGTTGGTCCTCTGGTGGGCTGCTGATTCTTCCTCCATTGTGAACAGTCAGGGCGTCCATCCTTGCCACGGATCCTCCAAGTCTGCCAGCATGGGAGTTGCAGCTGTCGCGGCGGGCTCCCTCTTGCCTGTGGTGCCCTCTGAGACACCTGCCTGGACAGGGTTAGCTGGCTCCTGGCGGAAGAGGAGTGGCTTCTCTGTGGCTGTTCTGAGAGAGAGGGTCTCAGAAGGGCTGCTCCTTGGTGGCGATTCTCACCTCAGGGAAACTGCATTTGGCCATTGAAGATACATCTCCCGGTCAGTTGAGCTTGACAGCGGCCTGCCCGGATTTCTTGAGTGTAGCTTGCCATACCAGGTGTGCATGTGCTTCCACCATCCTAGGAGTACTTCTGCAGTGTACCCCAGGCTCTCTGCCTTTGTCTCTCAAGCTGCCTGCTTCTTCTTGGGTGTCCCGATACAGTCTGTGGCCCTTTCTCCAGAGGTACTCGTTCTCGCCTCAGCCATTCCAGCACCTCCTCCTCATGCTCCTTCGGAAACGGTTTCGTGTTGTACTGTTCCTCTTTCCCTTCTCCTTCCCTTGCCTCTTCCTCCCTCTCGCAGGGGCTTCAGCAGCGACCTTCAGGGGCTTGAGCACAGGGTGCTTCAGGGGCTTGAGCAGCAGGCCTTCAGGGGCTTGAGCAACAGGCCTTCAGGGGGCTTGAGCAGCAGGCCTTCAGGGGCTTCAGCAGTAGGACCTTCGAGCAGCAGGGGCTTTGAGGGCCTTGAGGCTGGTCCACCACGCAGCAGCAACAGTAGCAGCAGCAGCTTCAGAGTCAGTGCCAGGGGGTGGGATGCTGGTTCTGGCCTTCTTCACTCGAGGAGGCACAGGCTTCCTCTTCTGCCTGTGACGCAACCATGGTGTTCCTGCAAGATGTATGTGGCAGCACGTCTTTACCCCTGTATGCTGACTGCTGCATGCTGGTATCCTTTTATATCCGTAGAGCTGATGCAATTCATACTCCCCGACATTGCGAGTGAACGCTATCCGATATACATCCGTCGCGACATTCCCTTTGTTCCTTAGAGGCGTCTGTGATGCATCTGCTTCATCGCTATGCATCCCGCCAGCCTGTCCGCTATGCGGTGCCTTTTGAAATTCCTTCCCTGGAACCCCTTCGGAGGTGTCATCCCACTTTCCATCCGCTTTCATCCGCTTGGCTTCCTGGATGGAACATCCGTTAAATCCCCGCGGTACATACTACCCGACGTCCGTTCATTTCTCGTTCTGTTGTATGCAAATTTTTGCCACTTTTGGGAGCGGATGACAACGGATGGAGCCACTCCCGAAATTTTGCTCTTCTGCTGTGTCCTTTATGCATACATTTTGCGTCCGTTGACCAGTGGGACTGGGCCTTTAGCAGAGGGAGTTAACTCAGAGTCCTGGGGAGGATGACCACAAATTCAAGCAGCTGAGAAGAAGAACTGAAAGGGAGTGAAAAAGAAAGAGGCTATGAGGAACATAGCAACAGCGATATCTCAGCCTTGAGACTGTATAATGGCTGCCACAAGAGGTGGACTCCATAGGCTTCTCACTGGGCCTGCAGAGGACATGTTTATGAGGCAACAGGATTGGTGAGGGGCCATTTGGCCAAAAATGACAGTCTATGGGACATTTTTAGCTTGAGCAACATTGCTCACCATAAGAGTTATATTATTGAGTTATTTAATGTAATTTGATTTTTACGGCCATTACTTTAATTAAAACCTCCAAGATGTGTTGATATGCCTGGGACAGGTCGGGCTAGTCACCTGGAGAAGGGATAGAGAGGCCCGATTGCCAGCTTCCCTTTTGGGGGGAAGTGCTGCATTGTTCAAGAAACCTTTGTCTCAAAATCCTGTGAAGATTTTTTTTCTTTCAAGTGCATTTCTCTTTGTATGTATATTCATGCATCCTATTTGAAATTTCAACTTTGAAAGAATAGTTCTGTCAGATGGAGCACAGCATTTGAATGATCTAGGATTCAGTCAGTTTCAAGTTTCTTGTTCCCAGGCCATTAAGTCCATCCAAGTCAGATGGAGCATTGTGCTCAGCCTCCATTGATATTTCACTCATCAACTCCATAGCAGGAGGTATGTGGCTCTTGATTCCCCATTGGGGAAGAATAGCAAAGCAATAAAGGCTTATAACAGACTAACAGAGTTGGAAGGGACCTTGGAGGTCTTCTAGTCCATTCTCCTGGATAAATGGCTACCCAAACTCTTCTTAAAAACCTCCAGCGTTGGAGCACCCACAACTTCTGGAGGCAAGTCATTCCACTGATTAACTCTCAGGAAAGTTCTCCTTATTTCTAGATTGGTTCTCTTCTTGGTTAATTTCCATCCGTTGCTTCTTGTTCCATATTTCATGCTTTGGAGAATAAATTGACCCCTCCTCTTCTTTGTAGCAGCCCCCGAGATGTCCCAAAGGTGATTTTTAAAAGGTAACTGGACTTTCTTGGTTTTTTTTCCCCTTAAAACATTTCACTTCTCATTTATGAAGCTTCTTTAATTCTGACTGACTAGAGCGGAATAGAAGGATGTATATTATAAGAAGCTTCTTGGATAAGAAACAAAACATTTTTAAGAAAAAACCCCCAAGAAAGTCCAACTGGCTTTTGAAAAGCACCTTTGGGACAACTATGACCTGGATAATTGAGAATCTTAGGCAATTAATCCCTTAGATATTGGAACACTGCTGTCATGTCTCCCCTAGTCCTCCTTTTCATTAAGCTAGACATACCCAATTCCTATAACCATTTTTCATATGTTTTAGTCTCCAGTCCCCTATTCATCTTTGTTGATCTTCTCTACACTCTTTCTAGTCTCTCAATATCTTTTTTATATCATGGTGACCAAAACTGGATCCAGATTTAGTCACACATTAAGCTCTGCTGTGTTAAAAGGGTACCCAGAAATGAATATTGAATGAGCAGAATGCTCTATCTACGTGTACACATTGTACTGGATGATGTTCTCTGAATTTTCAGCTTCACACTCTAAGGACAGTTCATCCATTTTGAAATTCACTCATTTTGTGCTGAAACAAACTGGAATATCACACTGATCTTTGCTTGAAGATCTTCTGAGACATTGGAGAGCCACTGAAACAGGCATTGGCTCTGCCAGACTATAAGCCTCCTGAGTGTGTCTGGTGCCATTGTTTTTCCAGCAAGACATTAGTTGCCCAGGTGATATTGAATCATCCTTTGAAATAAATGTAGCCAGAGGGATAAAGCTGGGCCATGAAGTGGGATCAGAGAGCCATTAACATTCATTGCTCTATTCCCAACAAGCCTTCAGAGAACTGGTATGTCTTAAGTTCTGAGTGGTCTTGTGTTGTTTCTGGATCACTGACAAGCAAAAAAATAGTGATCCAGAAGCACTTAAGCTGTTCTCTGGGACAGTCCTGAAGGTAGGAACACAGGCACATCCTGTCTGAAGCCAAAACTCAGGTGGGAAGGAAGAGGAGACAACGAGCCTTGTCATAGAGTTCATACAGATGCTGAACATAATGGGAAATCAGACCAAGCAGTAAAGGAGACCAAATACTGTTGGTGAAGTTCTGTGGAAGGAAAATGAGGTAGAGGCAGATGGGCCACCAGATGGCCAGAATACCTAAATCAAGAGTGGGCAAAGTTTTTTTCAGCTGAGGATTGCATTCAGTCTTTGTCCCCTGTGCTGATACCGGTTTTTAAAAAGACAGTGGGAGGCTGGTTTTGGTTTTTTTTTTTCAAAGACTTACAATAAGAAAGCAGGTTCTCATGGCTTCTGTCAGAAAAAAAACTGACTGTCTGTTGCTAAATTATGGTTACATAGGTAGCCTGCAAGCAGCAGCAAGTTGCTCTCCTGTCATAAATTTAATCTGCCTTTTTTCTTGCTGCATCACCAAGCAAACCCTTTCCAAAGAATCTTGTATCCCATACAGATCAAAAGAGAAATGCCTACAATTGGCTCATGCTACCGTTCAATTTCTTTTTAATAGACCAGTAGATTCTTAGGGTCAGAAGTCCAAATTCAGTGGCCCTGACACTTCAGTGCCTCAGGTGGAATTAGACTTCTGCAGGACAGGGAGCGTATGCGTTTGATGTTCAGAGATGGTTGCATGGTTGTTGGATTTATACTTTGGCAAATGTTAACATTCTGGCTAGGGCACTCAACAAAGCACAGAAAACTTCCCAACAGGAAGTTGGATGACCAATTAGGTATGCAGGGTGTGCAACTTCAATACAACTTGTAGTTCAAATTTGGTAGATATGCATGTTGGCCTGTCTGCCAACCATATGCAACCTACACTTACCCATCAACCCCTTTGCAGTTTAGGTATGTATGGCTATTTATGCACAGTTGAGGACAAGTCAAAATCAAGCTTAAATGATGTATGACCACCAGGGGGCAGTAGGGAGTATATAAATAGTTTGTTTCTTCTGTGTCTCCTCTTTGTGTAAGTCAAGAATGCTATTCTAAAATCATTTTCTTCTGTTTTCCTTTCCAGGAACCTATATGTGGGACACATGCTTTTGGATTCTCTTTCTGGTAGGATGCTCTTTTCCTTAATATCATTCCTATAAATAAATGCATCTCCTTCTGGTGCACAGATAGTCCTCAACTTACGACCACAATTGAATCCAACATTTATATTCCTAAATGAGATATTTGTAAAGTGAATTTTGCCCTATTTTACAACCTTTCTTGCAACAGTTGTTAAGTGGCTCACTGCTACTGTTAAATCAGCAACATGGTTGTTAAGTGAATCTCGTTTCCCCAATGACCTTGCTTGTCAAAGGGTCGCAAAAGGGGCTCACATGCAACCGTCATACATATGAGTCAGATGCCAACTGTCTGAATTTTGATCAGCTGGCCATGGAAATGCTGTTAAATGTAAAAAATGGTCATAAGTAACTTTTTTCAATGATGTTTTAACTTTAAACTGTCAGTAAGGGAACTGTTATTAGTCAAGGATTACCTGTACTTATAAAGCCTGCTTTACTAATCCTTCCTTGGATCAAATGTCTCCTTTCAGGTGACTCAGATGCATATGCAGGGTGCTGCAACCTATACACTTAAAAGTAATTTAGGTGATTTTTCATGATAATGTGATGGAGAATTGAAAGGCATGGGAAAGAAAGGTCGATATTTACATCAAACTTGTCTTTCCAAATAAATATATTCTTAATTTTTGCACCCATATCTATTTCCCATTGTTACCAGTACCAAAAAATGTTCTTGCAGTTGGTTGGGAACTCCTCTAATTAGCCAGGAACTAGCAGCGAGGGTCATCGGTTCCATTGAAGGTGCACAGTTTCCATTCTGCGGAATCTCAGGAACAGGTGTGGTACACGGGATGACATTCTGAATAGAAAAGTATCATGGTTTGGATGACAGTTTTATGGCTCTATGGAAAGACCAGCTAGCAATTTAGTCACTACCACACCCGAATGCTTCTCTAGATGTCAGGGCATTTACTGAAGAAAACAAAGAAAGCACCCTTCTTATATCCTATTTGGAGCATACATGAACATACAGGTAGTCCTTGACTTACAACCATTCATTTAGTGACCATTCAAAGTTACAATGGCACTGAAAAAAGTGATGCAGGACCATTTTTCACAGTTGCAACTTTTGCAGCATTTCCATGACCATGTGATCAAACTTCAGGTACTTGGCAACTGGCTCACCGTTTGCAGTGTGCTGGAGTCATGTGATCACCTTTTATGACCTTCTGTCAAGCAGAATCAATGGGAAGCCAGATTCACTTAATAACCAGGTTACTAACTTGTCAGTTGCAATGATTCACTTAACCACTGTGACAAGAAATGTCATAAAAAGAAGCAAAACTCACTTAATAAATTCTCACTTATCAACAGAAATGTTGGGCTCAATTGTGGTCGTACGTCGAGGACTACCTGTATGCAACATATACAAATGGTTTCTGGGAAAAATATGCAGCCTCCTCGCTTCTCTGCAGTCCAAGGAGACCAGGTGCCAATACGGATGATAAACCTTCTGCTCCTTTCACTATTGTGTTGTGGCATGTGCTGTCAACCTGCCTCTTTGGCCTTCGACTGACTCTGGCCGAGCGCAGCCCTTCTCAGGATTTAGTTGCAATCTATGGTACCCAGTGGTGGGATTCAAAATTTTTTACTACTGGTTCTGTGGGCATGGCTTGGTGGACGTGGCAGGGGAAGGATATCGCAAAATCTCCATTCCCTCCCCACCCCACTGACCTGCTTTCCAGTTCTGTTCTCCTAGGCAGGGCAACAAAAGAAGACCCCGCCAATCAGCTGGGACTCGGGAGGCAGAGAATAGACAGGGCGGGGCCAGTTAGAGGTGGCATTTGCTGATTCTCTGAACTACTCAAAATTTCCGCTACCGGTTCTCCAGAACTGGTCAGAACCTGCTGAATGTCACCTCTGATGGGACCCCATGTAGTTTTAATGAGCATTTTGGGACAATCAGACACACCTTTGATGTTAACGTCAACCAAACAAAGCCAGTTTTCTTGAAAAATTCTTCTCTGAAAACCTAAGATGACCTTCGTCTGTCCTGTTCATCCAGCACTTCCTAAGATGCCTCACCATTGCTCAAGCTGTGCAACAGGAGTTGGAGGTGGCCTCTCCATTGGGATTGTGGTTAGTGTACCGATGGATGGTGGGTGAGCAGGCATTCTTACTCAGACCTGCTCAGTGCATTAGGCCATTCATGTGAGCAGGCTGAGTTCAATCCCTGCACCCCAGCCTGGTGAAACTTGGTGTTGTTGTGTGTCAAGCCAGTTATGTACTTTTTGTCCAAGCATTGTCGCAAGAGTGGGCAAGTTCTTCCAAACACAACAATTGTAATGGGCAAAATTATTTCCTGCTATTTTGAGGCAGGAAATACATGAGCAACATAAAATCATAAAATAGATTTGTCATAATTACATGTAAAGATACACACCCATTCTCAGTTTCAAAACACAAAATCCTGGCTTTACTCATGTATAAGATGTCATTGCCACCTTGAATAGAATAGAATGGAATGGAATGGAATTCTTTATTGGCCAAGTGTGATTGGAAACACAAGGAATTTGTCTTGGTGCAAATGCTCTCAGTATACGTAAAAGAAAGGATACATTCATCAAAAGTCAAGAATAATAAGATACAACAGTTAATGATAGCCATAGGCAATCGAATACTAGGAAACAGCAATATGGATTATAAAGGATACAAGCAACAAAGTTACAGTCATACAGTCAAAAGTGGGAGGGGATGGGTGATAAGGAGTGATGAGAAGGTTAATAGCAATAGTAGGACAGACTTTGTAAATAGTTGGACAGTGTTGAGGGAATTATTTACAGATGACGTTCAGTAAAAAACTTCTTGTGTCTAGTTGTTCTGGTGTGCAGTGTTTATAACGTCATTTTGAGAGAAGGAGTTGAAACAGTTTATGTCTGGGATATGAGGGGTCTGTAAGCATTTTCACAGCCCTCTTTTTGACTCGTACAGTATATATAGGTCCTCGATTGAAGGCAGGTGGGTAGTAATTGTTTTTTCTGCAGTCCTAATTACTCTCTGAAGTCTGTGTCTGTTTGTTGGGTTGCAGAACCAAACCAGACAGTTATAGTGGTGCAGATGACAGATTCAATAATTCCTCTGTAGAACTGTATCAGCAGCTCCTTGGGCAGTTTGAGTTTTCTGAGTTGGCGCAGGAAGAACATTGTTTGTTGTGCTTTTTTGATGACGTTTTTGATGTTAAGTGTCCATTTTAGGTCTTGTGATATGATAGAACCTAGAAATTTGAAGGTCTCTGCTGTTGATACTGTGTCGTTTATATTGTAAGAGGTAGTAGTATGGGAGGGTTTCTTCTAAAGTCTATCACCATTTCTATAGTTTTGAGTGTGTTCAGTTCCAGATTGTTCCAGTTACACCATGAGGCAAGTTGTACAACCTCCTGTCTACAAATGTAAACTTAGATAACAAGATAACCAATTATTATTCAAAAAAATAATTAATCAATTAATGATGGTTGGCTGTGGTGGTGCAGTGGTTAGAATGTAGGACTGCAGGCTACTTCTGCTGCCTGCCAGTTGCCTTCAAGTTGGCAGTTCAAAGCTCACCAGAATATCAAGGTTGACTCAGCTTCTATCCCTCCAAATGGGCAAAATGAGGACCCAAATTGTTGGGGGCAATAGGCTGACTCTGTAAACCGCTTACAGAGGGCTGTGAAGTGGTATATAAGTCTAAGTGCTATTGCTATTCAACAAACCATGGCTTAAAATGATGTGAAAACCCAGAAACAGGAATGCTACTAAAGATAGACCTTCTCAGTATACTGTAGGGCAGTATAAACTACCAGTGACTAAACTAGTATTTTAAAAATTCATAACATAAGCACTCGCAGTATTTTCAAAGACACGCCCGATTTAACTTCTGGCTGGATTTGTGTGATACCACAAATAATAAACAAATCATACCATCCAAATTCAGAGAACACACTAGGCTAAAGTAGGGTTAGCAAGTTCATGACTCACTCTTTTCTTCAATTCATACCATGGTTGCTTCAGCTAAACGTAGTATAAGTCCTTGACTTATGACCAAAATTGACCCCAAAATTTGTGTTGCTAAACAAGGCAGTTGTTAAGAGATTTTTGACTCATTTTACAACTATTTTGCCACAGTTGTTAACCAAATCACTGCTGTTATTCAGTGAATCACACAGTTGTTAAGTGAATCCAGGTTCCTCCACTGGCTTGTTAGAAATCAGATGGGAAGGTTTCAAATGGTGAGCAGATGAACCTGGGACAGTACAACGGTCATAAAAACATGCAGTTGCCAAGAGCCTGAATTCTGATTACATGACCATGAGATGCTATAACAGTTGTAAGTGTGAAAAACAGTCAGTGCTATTGTAACTTTGAGCAGTCACCAGGGGTGGGCAGCTGGGGATTTTCAGGGGTTCGGGAGAACCCCTAGCTAAGATTTTGTGCAGTTCAGAGAACCTCCAAATCCCACTCCTGGCTGGCCCCTCTCACCCCTCCCCTCCCAGGAGTCCCGATTTCGATGCAGGTAAGTGCAGGGCGCACACAGAGGCTCAGGGAGGGTGAAAAATGGGCCTCCTGGAAGTTCAGGAAGGCCAGAAACATCTGTTTTTGGCTTCCAGAGAGATTCTGTACCCAGGGAGGCTGTTTTCCCCCTTGCGGAGGTTCAAGGAAAGCCTCCAGAGTCCAGGAAGGGCAAAAAGCCCCCGCTCCATCGTCGTGCAGGAGGCCGACTAAACCAAACCCACCCATGGCTACACCCACCCAGCAATCAGGCAAAGAACCTGTTGCTAACATTTTTGAAGCTCACCCCTGGCAGTCACTAAATGAATAGTCCAGGGCTATCTGAGCCTGTTTTGCAAACAAAGCCATTCTATCTTCTTAAAGGCTTTCAATTAGATCAGTTGGAAGAATTTAGTCTGTGCTAGTACAATGCTTTACTAATACCGGTAGGTAGCATAACACATAATTGAGAATTGGATATTAACTGTGCACTTCTATAGTTTGAGTCACTGCTTTCTCTCATCTTTCTGGCTGCCCGTCCACTGAGGTTATATTTGAATGGTAGGAGGTGTGGGCTGGTGCTTTCTGTCTACATAATAGTCCAGATCCTTCATGGCTGGCAAATCAGAAGGAGGGAAAATGAGGAACTGCATTGCATCATTCTCCCCTAGGAATATTTCTTGGATTATCTGAACAAAAGTAATCTAAACACGGTCTGTGCTCCAATCACATGCTGAACTGAAAACTTGTCAATGCATTTCACCCTGACTCATTTTATGAACCCAGACATGTGAACAGTTTATTGTCCATGTTCAGAGAACTGGGCTGAGTAAACTATAACTGAATTAGCTATGCCATCATTGTCTGAGTATTACCTAGAGCAGTATTTCTCTAAGACACAGTGGTACCTCGGTACTTGACTGCTTCAAAATTTGTTGAATTTAGTACTCGACACATTTTGATGTGAAAATGTTGTCCTGGTACTTGTGGTCTGTTTAGTACTTAATGAACTGCAACAGAAAGAGGAGGACAACTGTGGAGAATGGACAGGAAGTTGGCCATGCCAGGAAGGTCAATGCAAAAGGAATGGGGGATGACCGCAGAGGATGGACAGGAAGACAGCCATGCTGGAAAGTGGCTGACATAGAAAAAGGGACAGACAGGAAGTCCTTCCTGGCCAAAACAAAGGGTCATGTGGTAAGTCACATGGTTTGTTTGGAACTCATCGTACCTAACACTTGTTGTGCCTCGTGGAACCAATGAATGACGAGTACCGGGGTACCATTGTATATGGATTTTGACTCTTTGATGCCCCAGACAGAATGGGAATTCTGGAGTTCAAGTCCACATTGCTTAAAAATTGCCGGGGTTAAGAAACATGGATCTAAAGAGAGAAAAAAGGGGCATCCCTGCAGAATCTTGTGTTACCAGAAAACACTTGCATTGTCCAATGACAAGACAACAGCAGAGGTGGAAACAAAGAGTTCACCTAACTTGAGCTCCAGACTATTTCTTGTGCCTTGTTTGAGGACAAAATGGGATGGGCAGAGAGGACAAGCCTGTACAGACATTTGAGTTTATTAAAGGAAGGCTGGAGCATAAATAAAATGTATACAACTTTGCAAGAAGTCAGATAGATTGCACATACAGGTAAAACTCAAAAAATTAGAATATCGTGCAAAAGTTCATTTATTTCAGTAATACAACTTAAAAGATGAACCTAATATATGAGATAGACTCATTACATGCAAAGCAAAATAGTTCAAGCCGTGATTTGGCATAATTGAGATGATTATGGCTTACAGCTCATGAAAAACCCCAAATCCACAATCTCAGAAAATTAAAACTATTGTGAAAAGGTTCAATATTCTAGGCTTAAAGTGTCCCACCCTAATCAGCTAATTAAGCCATAACACCTTGCAAAGGGTTCCTGGGCTTTATATGGTCTCTCAGTTTGGTTCAGAGGAATCACAATCATTGGGAAAGACTGCTGACCTGACAGTTGTGCAGAAAACCCATCATTGGCACACTCCATAAGGAGGGAAAGCCTCAAAAGGTAATTGCAAAAGAAGTTGGGATGTTCCCAAAAGTGCTTTATCAAAGCACATGAATAGAAAGTTATGTTGGAAGGGAAAAGTGTAGAAGAAAAAGGTGGCCACAAGCAGCAGGGATGACCGCAGCCTGGAGAGGATTGTCAGGAAAAGGCCATTCAAAGTGTTGGGGACTTTCACAAGGAGTGGACTGAGCTGGCAGGTCAGTGCATTAAAAGCCACCACAACACAGAGGAAGCCTGACATGGGCTACAAATGTCGTATTCCTCAATGTCAAGCCCCTCCTGAACAAACAAATAATGTCAGAAGCATCTTACCTGGGCTAAAGAAAAACAGACCTGGTCTGTTGCTCAGTAGTCCAAAGTCCTCTTTTCTGATGAGAAGCGACTTTGGCATCTCATTTGGAACCAAGAACCAGAGTCTGGAGGAAGAATAGAGAGGCACATACTGCAAGATGCTTGAAGTCCAGTGTGATAGTTTCCACAGTCTTGTTGATTTGGGGAGCCATGTCATCTGCTGGTGTTTTGGGTCCACTGTGCTTCATTAAGTCCAGGGTCAACGCAGCCGTCTACCAGGAGATTTTGGAGCACTTCATGGTTTCCTTCCGCAGACGGAGCTGTCTGGGATCTGACTTCATTTTCCAGCAGGACTTGGCACCTGCCCATACTTCACAAAAGCACCAAAAACTTGGTTCAGTGACCAATGGGATTACTGTACTTGAGTGTGGCCAGCAAACTCACCTGACCTGAACCCCAGAGAGAATCTATGGGCTTTGCCAAGAGAAAGACATGAGACCGACAATGCAGAAGAGCTGGAAGGCCGCTGTTGAAGTATCCTGGTCTTCCATAATACCTCAGGCAATGCCACAGGCTGACAGTTCCATGCCACGCCGAATTGAGCGGCAGTAATTGCTACAAAAGGGGCCCAAACCAAGTCCTGAGTATATATGCATGCGTATACTTTTCAGAGGTCCATCTTGTTCTATGTACAATTCTTGTTTTATTGATTGCATATAATATTCTAATTTTCTGAGATTGTGGATTTGGGCGTCTCATGAGCTGTAAGCCATAATCATCGTCAATTATGCCAAATCAGCGGTCTTGAACTATCTTGCTTTAGCATGTAATGAGTCTATCCCATATATGTAGTTTACCTATTAAAATTGCACTACTGAAATAAATGAACTTTTGCGCTATATTCTAATTTTTCGAGTTTCACCTGTAGTTTGTAAGCTCTCAACAAGAAACTAGGACTCCACCCAAATAAAGGTTTCTAAGGATTTACTTTTACTTTCTCTTCTTCTTTATACACTGGTATTCCCACAATGAAAACATTATGGCACTAAGTTATGACTGCTAAACCATGTTTAACTGGCTACTTGCCATTCTGATTTGGTTCTGTAACTATGCATAGCATGAAACAATGCTTTTAATATACAAAGATTGGGTTCATTTATTACCACATATGGCTAAGCCCAAACCAACAAAGTAATTTTTGCTTTTTTTTCTTTTCTTCAAATCAACTTTCAGACATAAAGTGTCGCTGATCTGGTTATTCATTGGCCAAGTTTCTTTTTTAAGCCATAATTTGTTGAATAAGCCCTGATTAGCCAAATCACAAAAGTTGCTTTAAAGATCATTATCAATGTTTTCAGTGCATGGTAATTAGGTTTATGCATGGTTCTAAGCCAAAACCAAATCTACTATTCTGGCTTTGGTGACCACCCACAAAAAAGACTCACTCATTTAATTGTTTTTAATAGTTTGTACTTTACAATAGTTTTGTTTTTTCATTAAAAGCTGTCTGATTTTTTTTGCAACTTTTCTTTTATATAAACATGAATGGATTTTGAAGATAGGGGTTTTAAATACAATTGGAATAGATAAAAGTTACCTAAATACCTATTCTCATGTGATCAACTATTCTTGGATTTTGGGAGGATTCATTGCTGAGTTTTTAAGTTTTCACTTTTTTCTTGGACTTTGAATCTCTCTGCATCTCTGCTACTGTGGCAGGTTATGTATCCAGGGATGGAGATTTCCTACAGTTCAAGCCTAATTCGCTAGAACTGGTTGTTACATTCTAGCAGTTTTGAGGAACCATATGTTAGAAAGAATTTTACTGGCCCTAATCCTGTAAGGAAGGCAGGAAGCGAACATTCTGGTGATTGCTTACAGAAAACTGCCTCTCGTTAACCCTAATTACATTCTTGGTCAGACTAGGAACTTCTGTCTCTCAGGAAGTACTCTGGAATTTTTTTTTCCCCTCCCTTGACTTGTCGGTACTTTGGTACTTTGCTTGTGTGGAGTGAACATTCAAAGTTACAGATAGCACTGGAAAAATGTGACTTATAACATTTTTCACACTTATGAACTATTGCAGCATCCCCACATCCCCAAGCCGCAGGAGATGTGGTGCCTTGATGTGAGTGCATTGTTGAGTTGGGACATGCCCAGCCCAGTCAACATTTACTACCAAGCCGATGCCCCAGAACAAGTTGTTAAAAAAATTGAAATCACCCCTGCATGTAACACCATGGAGTACTAATACTACCTTTGAACAAAATCAGTCATGCAATCCCTTTTTTTCCAAAAGCTTGGAAGTTCTATTGCTCTTAAACTGATATAGAGTTTCATACTGAAAGTTACTCAAATTATTCAATTATTTAAAGTTGCCACCTTTTCTCCTTTAGGCCTAGCCCCAAGTTAAAATTTAATGAGTTTATTTGTGCCAATTATTCTCATTTTCAGAGGCAGAGGAGTGAAGGAGTGCTGTTTCTAAAGAACAACAGAGAAGGATCTGTCTGAAAGATTAATGTAAACTATAGAGGAGGAGGAGGAGAGGAGGGAGGAGAGGAGAGGAGGAGGAGCGAGGAGAGGAGGAGGAGGAGGAGGAAGAAGAAGAGAAACAATATCCAAAGCCATGGCTATTACAAATGTATTTGGTTGCACATATCCATTTTGTGCAGGATGTATATTTTCTCAAAGAGATTTTCTAACTTCATTAGCATTCCTAGCCAGTCAGTAGGCCACGGAGTCTAGGAAGGCAGCCAGATCGGTAGAATATACAGCATGCCTATTCTTCAACAGTTCAAGACAGGAATTTGCCCAATGGTTTATTTCTAACTTCAAAGGTTTGCTTTGGTGGAGACCAGCTTTCAGTTGGAAATAATGTTGTTTGTCTACTTTATACCAATATTACTATAATTAGTCCTTATTTATTGTGAGGAGGCTAGAAATTAACTCACTCTCTTGAGTGCTGAAAGCCACAGATTGAAAGCCGTTTCCTTTGTCATTTCAGCCAGGCTGGATTACAGAACAAAGTCTTGACACATCTTAAACAAATAATAAGTCACAGTGCTACACATTTTCTACTGGAAATGGTGTTGGGAAACAATCCACAGGAACTGTCTTCAAGCTGGAGCCCTCAACTTCTTTTGCAACTTTGGCACTCGTTGCAGGTAGTCCTTGACCTATGACCACAATTTTGCCCCATTTTATGACCTTTCTTGCACAGTTGTTAAGTGAATCACTGCAGTTGTTAAGTCAGTAACATGGTTGTTGAGTGAATCTGGCTTCCCAGCTGACTTTGCTTGTCAGAAGGTCATAAAAGGTGATCATGTTGTCCCAGGACAAAAAATGCAACTGTCACAAATACATGCCAGTTGCCCGGCATCTGCATTTGGATCAGGTGACCGTGGGAATGTTGTAACCATCAAACTGTCACAAGTCACTTTTTCCAGTGTATTATAACTAAATGGTCACTAAATGAATTATTATAAGTCAAGGACTGACTGTATTAAGGCTTCTGGACTAGAGCTTCAAAACTGTAGGTAACCACTGGGAATGTTAGCTAAGAGTTTTCTACTGCCCTGATCTGGTAGCCCAAGTCAGTACAGGGAGTCATCGACTTAAAACAGTTCATTTAATGACTGTTCAAAATTCCAACGGCACTGA
The DNA here is from genome assembly GCA_004320025.1 of Laticauda laticaudata. Taxonomy (NCBI): domain Eukaryota; kingdom Metazoa; phylum Chordata; class Lepidosauria; order Squamata; family Elapidae; genus Laticauda; species Laticauda laticaudata. The sequence continues at coordinate 21,910 of BHFT01045143.1, read as the reverse complement.
AAAAAGGGACTTATGACCCTTTTTCACACTTAGGACTGTTGTGGCGTCTCCATGGTCATATGATCAAACTTAAGTTGCTTGGCAACTGGTTCACATTTATGATAGTTGCAGTGTCCTGGAAGGTCATGTGATCCTCTTTGGTGACCTTCTGACCGGCAAAGTCAATGGGAATTCCAGGTTCACTTAACAACCATGCTAACTAACTTAACAAATGCAATGATTCACTTAACAACCATGGCAAGCAAAGTCATATAATGGGGCAAGCTCATTTAACAAAAGTTTCACTTAGCAACATAAATTTTGGGTTCAGTTGTGATCATAACTCGAGGACAACCTGTGCACTCATTGGGGATTCTGGGCACTGTTGTTTCCAGAATATCAAGTAGGACAGGGCTGTCATGAAGGATAAAGAACAAGAGTAAGGTAAATGAAGACATCAGAAGGGATTTTGGAGTCAACTATCTTCACTCTTTAAATAGTGGGATTATATGTCTCGAATATCTGACACCCTTCATTACCTGTGCAGCCACATTCTGCACCAGTTGAAGCTTCTGAATGTTCCTCAAGGGCTGACCCACATAGACTGCATTGCAGTAGTCCAGATGAAAGCCATGAAGGCATGAGTGATTGTAGGCAAAACCTCTTGATCTAGGAACAGATGCAACTGGTGCACCACCCGAAGATGTGCAACAGACCCCTGGCCATAACTTATAGCAGAATCCATGAGTTCAAGAGGACCCCACTCCCAGATTGCACACCTATGTCACCTTTGACCTTGCATTGGCCTGGAGTAGAGCTGGCTTTCTGTGACATCACCTTTGTTCTGCCAATTATTAAGCACATCAAGCCAGTGTAGTAAATTATTGAATTTGCTTAGAGTCCTGAGGTCACCACATTCCTTAATATCACGAACTGCATATCGTTAAGTCCTGTTTCTTGCATAACTTTAGATTAAACTTGTATTCTCAATAAATTCCATGGAACCCGTTTTTTACTTCGGACTTGGAGTCCCTACGTTCTGTTTAGAAGCAAGGTGTTTCCTGGGAATTTCAATTAAAAGGAGACATACAAGAGATCCAGGGATGTTTCTACCACATACACAGAGCTGAACAGAAAATTAGAATTCTAGTCACACCCAGGACAACACAGGCAAATCCTGGTTCACTTCTTACTAGCTGGATAGAAAATGCCCAGCTGGATGCATTTGTACTCCTGGTATTACAGTACTCTTTAAGTTCAAGATGAGAAGCCTGATCAGTGGCTTCCATCCAACAAACTCTGGATTGTGTTTGATAATTTGCACACACAAACCTAGCAGTAGTTTTCCTCCTCCTCCTCCTGAAACTTGCTGCATTTCTACTACTAAATAATAGAGCCTCCTATTAAGCTTCAAAATATATTTTCTGTTGGATTAAAAGTATATTTGCACAGCTTTGGGAATCCCAAGAAAATCCCAAGAAAAAAATAACGTTCTTCCCACGAATTCCCATCTTTAAGAAGAGCCTTCCTCAACCTATTTTTAGACCAGCCCCTTCCAATAGACTTTGCTTGAGACCATTTGCAACATCTTTTAAAGTCCTCAACCATATCTACTCAGCACTAGGTGAAGGAAGAATGCTACAGGGGCATTTCTAGGAGAAGAAATAGCATCACCAATAGAACTAAACTGTTTATTTGTTTATGTTCCAGATTATTATTTATTTCTCCCTCTCTCTCTGCAGCTAGCTGCCAGCTAAATTTAGAACCTCTTCTTGGTATCATGCTACAGGCATGGCTTAAATAACTGGCTCAGTTATGTTTACAGAGTGGGAGCAACTTCAGCAAATGCAGAGCATTGGGCAAGATGCCTTTAACTCTGTCATCCCTGTTGGAGGGTAAGAAAGCTTGCACCCTGATGCCCTGAAGCAGAATGAAGGAATTGGCTTACACCCTTGGAGGATTGAGAGACTGCCCTGGCGATGCAAATGAGGATGAAGGCCCAAGAAGCAAGCAGGAGTCATCCATTTTGATGGCACCAGGATGCTGAGCTGAGTGCCCTTTTCTGGAGAGTGAAGAAAAGGCCATTCTGTCACTCACTCCTTTCCAGACCAAAGATGGAGCTGGTTCAGGTTAACAGGTAGTCCACAGTTTACGACTGCAGTTGAGCCCAAAATTTGTGTTGTTAAGTGAGAAATTTATTAAGTGAGTTTGCCTGATTTTATGACTTTTTTGCCACATTTGTTAAGTGAATTGCTGCAGTTGTTAAATTATTAACATGATTGCTAAGTGAATCTGGTTTCCCTGACTTTGCTCGTCAGAAGAATCGCAAAAGGAGATCGCATGACTCTAGGACACTGCAAGTGTCCTAAATGTGAGTCAGTTGTCAAGCATCCGCATGTAAAGCATGTCACCATGGAGATGCTACAAATGGTCGTAAATGTGAAAAAAATGGTCTTAAGTCACTTTTTTTAGTGCCATGGTAACTTTGAACAGTCATTAAATGAACTATTGTAAATCTAGGACTGCCTATATTTATTTATATAGGTTCTCATGGGCTTCCTTTATTTATTTGTTTGTTCAACATATACAATACACCTTTCTTCTCTTGTTTCCCCCAAACAGCAACCTTGTGAGGTAAGTTGGGCTGAGAGAGACAAAGAATTAGTCCCAGGGTCACCCAGCTGGCTTTCATGTCTCTCTCTCATTACTTTATGTGCTTATTCTGTTGCATCACTTTCTAAGTTTGTAAAACTCAGTTGTAAAACTGTTCCAGATATGGGCCAATGGTAAGTATAAGGGTTTATCTACCAAATGCAAAAACTTCCCATAATTTGGAAAAAGTTCTGTTGGCATAAGTAAATGTTCATCTTCTTTTATTTTCCTCATGGTCAGAATGGCTGCTTTGTAAGTTTCTCTGATAAATAGTTAATCCAACAAGAGAAGGACATTTTGTCGTGTTTTGGTATTAGGAGAGCCTTAAGGCCTGGCAGCTTCTTAATCAACCCAACCAATTTTCAACAAAGACAATAGTGCAGCAGATAATTTGAGAAAGTGGATTTAATGGTCTTATGAGCAGAGGTGGTATTCAGCAGGTTCTGACCAGTTCTGGAGAACCGGTAGTGGAAATTTTGAGTACTTCAGAAAACTGGCAAATACCGCCTCTGACTGCAGATTTTACAGTATCCCTCCCCTGCCATGCCCACCAAGCCATCCCACAGAACTGGTAGTAAGAAAATTTGAATCCCACCACTGTTTATGAGGTGTTCCTTGGGTCAGTGATATGTCTTCCTTGGGAGTAAGCATCATTTCCTTGTAAAAATGGATAACATTCGAGGAGATGAACAGGCTGACCCTGAGGAATGGGTCAAATACATCATAAGTCCCCTTGCACCCACAAGACATCTAAGTGCAGCCCATCTTGAATGCCTTTCTTATCTCCCACTCCTTTCCCTTGACCGTTAGTTGGTCAGATTCTTGTAGAGAGCTTAAGCTTGCAATAAATCTTTATACTATATCTCTTGATTTCCCTGGTGCTATTTCAAAAGCTAATATAAATGAACTGAACATCTATCACTATGTACATGTAGACCCAGTTCCCCTCCCACATTATAAAACGTTCTTAAAATTTTATTCTGTTTCATGTCTATCAAGAAATCATTGCAAGTGGTATAAAATAGTTACTGATACATCCTATGGATCACGGGTGTCAGACTCACCGCATCACGTTGCTGTCACATGATGTTCCACAACGTTTTTCCCATTCGCAGAGCTGGGGTGGGCATGGGCTGTGTTTGACGCATCCAGCCAGTGGGCCATCAGTTTTGACACCCCTGGTATGAAACAATTTCCCCCCAACCTTATGTTTTGTAGGCTGAGATCAACTCCCAGAATATCCAAAAAACTGCCCTCCTTTTGGAGGGACCCTTGCTGGGCCAGGCACATCAGGAAGGCCAACAAATCTGGAGGACCATTGCTGGGGAAAGGAAGCGATAGTGTCAAGCTATATGAACATAGGATGATTTTGTAAGGTAGGCTATTTATCATTATCATTGCAAAAGAATACAACAATATGTATTGCGCCTAAGACTCTTTCTTTCCAGGAAATGCACATTAATCATTAAGAAGAGCTTCTGTGTTTTGTATTATATAGTTTGTCTTGGCACAGCATCAGCAAATCAGTTGTGATAAGGAGGAATGTATTTTTTTCTCTCTTAGCAAGGTATTATTTGTAGGGGAGCATGTAATTAAACATAACATCTCAATCCCTGATTTAAAGTACAGAGATAAATTTAGCTCCTTTGTTTGCTCATATGAGCCATGTCTTGAACAATCTGGAATACTCCCTGCCTTAACAGTCTTAACAGTCAAAAGAAGGAGTGTTTTTTTCCAAGGACGGCTGAGAATTTGCTCCTCATCACAGATGGTTCGGCCTGAATGTGAATTCTAATAGTGAAGTTGCTGAAAACCCATCAATCAACTCCCTCCATTCTCCATTATCTAAAGAGAAAAAATGCTCCCCACCCTATGTAAATTATAAATGATGGTCGCATATTAGTTTGGGAAAATCCTCAGAACCATATTCTCCTCCTCCTCCTCTCCTTAGGGAGCTACCATGTCTCCTCAAATGTTTTTCCAGGAATCAGATAAATATCTCTCTGAAACAGCTTGGGTTGGAATGTGATTGAGGTGTAGTAGCTATTTGGAAGGAAATTGGCTAAAATGTTTTTTATCTAGTAACTGACCTTCCTCAAATATTCTCCTCAAATAGTCAAGCTGAGACTCTCTCTCTCCCTCTCCCTCCCTCCCTCCCTCCCCCTTCTATCTATCTATCTATCTATCTATCTATCTATCTATCTATCTATCTATCTATCTATCTATCTATCTATCTNGTTGGCAGTTCAAATCTCACCAGGCTCAAGGTTGACTCAGCCTTCCATCCTTCCAAGGTGGGTAAAATGAGGACCCAGATTGTTGGGGGCAATAGGCTGACTCTGTAAACTGATTAGAGAGGGCTGTGAAGCACTGTGAAGCTGTATATAAGTCTAAGTGCTATTACTGATGCTATTGCTATCTAATCTATCTATCTACCCATCTACTTACCTATCTTTCTATTTCTATCTCCTATTTATCCATGTTATAGTATCTCATACATTCCCAGGGGTGTTCAAGGAAGTAGCTGAGAATTGGGATAAGAAATGCTTCCCCCCCACCTTTGTTATGTATAGCCCCAAACCCATATGCAACCCAAAATTATAAGTTTAATGTTTTCCTGTGATCATTCTTTCACTGATTATATAGTATGGCCATTTATGTATGCCTTGATTGATGTAATCCTTTAACACAAGAATATATATTCTTGGGCTCCCTTCTACACTATTAAAGAGGAATTCCCTACAACCCTGAAAGAATTTTCAGGAGTTACCTGTAGGCTGCAGAAAGAAGCAGGAGGTTTGCAGTCCCATTTTAATGCTTCTTTTTTTAAATATTCAGAGGCTGTTCAGGAGACTTGTCAGGACTCAAACTTTGGATCTAAGTCATGGGCCATCACTCTAGTGTCAACATTGGGGCGGGATTTTGGATTCTTTCTTTAACAGTAAGAGGATGTTGAGCAAGCTGTCTGCATGTACTGAATTGGTCACTCTTTCTGTCCGTCCCTCCTATGTTTACTTTTGCCCAGCATGTAGCAAGCCAGAGTTTTCACTGATAAATGAGTTCTCTGTAGCCTGCCTAGAAAGCAAGGCCATCTGTTCATCTAGAGGGGAAAAAAACCTGTATTATGGAATAGTTATTGCAGTAGCTTTGTACCAAGGCTCACTGACTATAATCACATTGTGTTTAAGTAAATACACAAAGCAGGACAATGTGACAGCTGCTGCAAGGAAGTTTGTATAATCGAAAGAAGGTAACATCAAATAAATGTATTCATCAAATAAATGTCTGCACTTAGTAATGGGTTTGTTGAACATTCCAGAGGAACTCTATAGTCAGTATTGTGTGAGGCATTTCCCAGAATGATTTCCCATGATTTCTCAATTTCTCAACGTAAACCGCACCAAACTTGATTGCAGGAAATACGACTTCAGCAACAGAGTGGTCAATGTCTGGAATACTCTTCCTGACTCTATGGTTTCTTCCCCAAACTCCAAAAACTTTAACCTTAGACTGTCTACTATTGACCTCACCCCTTTCCTAAAAGGTCTGTAGAGGGTGTGCATAAGCACATCAACATGCCTACCATCCCTGTAAGCAATTGACAAATCAAATAAATAAATAAAATAAAAATGATCTTAGTTTTTTCAGTTTCTTCAAAACACTTATATGGCTACTGTATGTATTTCAGGGTGAGAATATATACTATCATGATTGAGGAGTGTAGGTCCACCAGTTGTACTAAATCAAAATAAAGTTTGATGGGGGACTTCCGGTTTAAGCTTCTTCAGTGACAGACTGAAACCTCATCTCTGCGAGGCTTCGATCCGTGCTCACTGCTGGAGCACCCTGAACTGGCTGGTTTTGGGGCTAAGCCACCCCGTAGAGATGGTGAAGAGGGGGGAGATTGCCAGCAGGGTTGAGGAGAGCTACATCTCTCTTCCCCAGCTGGCCATTACTCCCTTTCCTGAAGGCGGTTGCAGTGGCGGTCAGAAATTGCCACCACAAAGAAGAACTCAACTGGAAAAGAATGTGCAGGAGGAAGATAAGAAGAGAAAGTTTTGGTTGACCGGGTTGGGTTGAACGCGGGTCAAACAAGCAAAAGCAACAATAAGATTTAACCCTGGAATTGAAACTTGTTAAGGCAAATAATTAAACATTGTTCCTAAGTAAGATTTTAAGCCTGCATAAGGACGAGAGAAAAAGGAAAATATCTGGTTTTCTCATTTTCCTATACTCTGACAGCTAGAGCATGTGGTCCCAGCCTTTTTTTACCAGGGACCCAATTCACGATTATTCATTCTTCCATGGACCGGTACCTGTAAGTAACGTGAGAACTCTACCTGCCCACCTGAGACGGCTCTTCGTCGAAGACTGCCCCCCCTTCAACTGAAACTAAGTGTGAGGATTCCTTCAGCACCCAAACGCCGCTTTCCAAACTGAAAACCCAGAAGAACTTCTCCAACCGAAAAACCCGGAAGCACCGCCAAACAAGATGGCCAGCGCCCAAGCTCTGCAGCCTGGTACAAAAATGATTCCACAGACCGGTACCGGTCCAGGGGACGCGGTTGTTGGCGGGACTCCTGAGCTAAAGACTTAAGCAAGAAATTTGGAAACAAAATCAATTTTGACATCATCAATAGGCATTTAATCTGAAATAAAAAGTCAAAGGGATAATAAAGATTTCTGGATAATTAAAAGCTTTTTTGAAAACTAGAAAGGAGAGAAAAAGAATAAAAGGGTAGGATCTGGAAGGAGGAGAATGCCTGGAATTAAAAAAGACACTGACAGCAAATCTGCAACAGGACTTCCTAAAGATTCATTTTAACTGGAAATATTGCAACAAAAACCCAGGAAGAGAAAGTCGAAAAAGAAATGAGATATACTCGCGTGCTATCTGGATTACTTTTGATGATTTGGATCTTGGTTTATTGTTTTGGAATGACTAAAATCAATCAGTGGTTGTTTTAAAACTGTTTTAAAATGGCTCAACTTTCAGAAGAACTGAAATGGAACTTAAAAAGGGACAAAGAAGATGCACAAAAGGGAGGAGGTTCTTTTTGGCTTTCGTATTTCAGTTTTAGAAATGGAGATTTGGAATTATTGAGAAACAAACAAGAAATGCCTGCAGAACAAGAAGGATGCCAACAAAGAAAGAAGCCCATCTTTAATAGACCGAGTAATCTTTGAATGGGGGAAAAAAAGGAAAGGAGAGAAAGAGAATGGAAGTTTTAAGATTGGGAAACAACAACTCCAAAAAGAAAAGAGTGTGAAAAATAAGTATTAAAATTAGAAAGCCAACAGAAGGAGGAAATGCAGGAGAGAATTAGAAGTAGAGAGACAAGGGGGTAAAAAAGGGTGAGGGAGAAGATGAGAGGGAAGAAAAGAAAGGAAAAGAAGTTATAGAGGCAGAAGCAAAATAGAGAAATGGCCTATATAGGAGATAATGGGTGAAAACTTAATGGAAAAAGGGGATTTCCTGCAAAGGTACATAAGATAGTATGGTTAATAAGAAGCAGAAAATAATTTTAGAAAATATGAAACAATGTTGATTAAAATGTCTGAATGAAATAGCTATTGTAATTCAGTGGAATGCTTGTCATAAATAATGTAACAAAGGTATATTTAATGATTTAAAAACATATGGTGAAAGAGTAAATAAGGGAAAAATTAATATGGAGTTATATGTGTTTTTAAAGGAAGTTGATATTAATTGAAAAGATGTTTAAAGATGTAGATTTTAATGGATTATTTAATAATAGAACCTGATTGGAATGGAATGAGGGGGGTTATACATTACATATATTTATAACTCTTTTTTTTAAAAGAATATAGTGTGTATTATAAGATAGTGTACCAAGCAGGAATTTGATTGGAAGTTATTGTTTTATGTATTATATTGAAGGTCATAAACTTTGGTATATACTGAAGTTTAAATAAGAGTTGAAATGAATGTAAATTAAAAAGATATCAAAGGTGTCATACTCCAAATTAGTTAACTACAGGTAAAAAATTTGTTTTAATGAGAAAAAGATAATATGAAAATTGAAACAGAACAGAACAAAAGTATAAATATAATGAATTTGAGATGAGATGAGATTAATCAAAATAAAATTTGAGGAAAATTAAAAGCGGGAAAAAACTATATAGAAATGTAAAAATAGTACAAGAATATGAAAACAGAATAAAAAAAGGAGCATTGAAATGAGTTTTGTGTCTCTGTATACAAGAAGGTTCAACCCGGGACCTGCTATTTCAAAGAAAGATGCTTTACTTGTATTTTGTGTGTGAAACCCAAATAAAACTTTAAATTTATTATGTGTGTGTGTGATGTGTGTATGTGTGTGCATTCATGAGGTTTTTCCGGGTATTTTTATATGCGGATTTTGGTTATTCGGATTTTCTCCCCGCATAAATTGGAAGTATTTTGCGATGTTTTCGGCGAAATCTCATTCGTCATCTTCAGGCTTGTGTCTCGGCTTGTGCTTTCTCAGGAGTTAATATGAGCTTGCAGCTGTTTTTTCCCTTTTAACTGCCTAGTGGGGATGTGACTTGACTGGTGGGGCTTGGCTGTGTTTTGAGATTGGCTGGTGGTGTGTTTCTCATTGGTGGGGGCCCTGGCTGTGATCTGATTGCGTTGGGGGGTTGGCTGTGTTCCGATTGGCGTGGGGGTGTGCTCTGTTTCAGGTGAGGGCTTGGCTTGTGGTGGTAGCATCTTTGTGTGGCTCTCAATGGGTGTGGGTCTGTGTCTTCTTCAATATTAGTATTCGTTTGTTAATGAGGGTGGGTTTCCAAATGGCCTGGTTAGGCGGGAGGTATCATTCTTTTTTATTCATGCTGTGTGGGGCCGTTTTTTTCTATCTCTATGGCTTCTCTGATTATTCTGTTGTTGAAGTTGTTCAGTTTGGGTTTTAAAGGAAAAAACAAGCCGGGCAAGCTTCACATTACTCTGAGAAGCACAAAGCCGAAAGACACAGCCTAAAAGATGTGAATGAGATTTTGTTGAAACGTCGCCAATATACTTCAAATTTAATACGCATATATATATATGCTGTTCCAGTTCCTTCGAATTATCCCACGTCATTGTAGTTGTGCTTTTAAAGTCTGTTAGCAACGTTCAGCCAGAATCTCATCTGCCACATCAGGCTTCTGTATTGAGTTTGTATGTGGGTCAGGCTTATCACAACCGTTAGTTTTTAAATTTGGGCCTAGCCTACTGCTGGTCCCAGGAATGGTTTTTTTAACATCCTGATTGTGTTGCGAGTCTTGGTCCTGTGTTTATTGTACTTGGAGTTTGTGTTTGATTGGTGTTTCTGGTTTCTTCTGTCTGTTTTGTGGCTTTGATTGGCTGGCGCAACACTTGTTCCTGTTATTGGTGCTGTCAGTGCAGCTTGGCCTTCGCGTTGAAAAGGACGGCTATTATCTAATTAGGAAGCCTAGGTTTTCATCTGGGTGCCTGGTTGGGGGTGTGTTGAGCTGGAGGTAATTCAGAGGGAGTCTGTTGTGCCAGGTGTTTGGCTGGCTTTGTGGTGTGGAGATCTTTCTATTTGAGGAGAGAGCAGGCTTCCAAATGATGACAGTCTGGTGAATCATGCTCTCTATTCATGCTTTCAGGTCTTTTTTCAATCTCTAATGGGTTCTCTGATGATTCTGTGGCTGGGTTTTAAACTATAGTGGCTAGGGTTTTTGGTGCATTGGAAGTTGAGTGTTGTGACCTGTGGTTTTCATGTGTTGGACTACGTGAGGAGTGTGTGTTCCAGCTTTTTTACTGCCATTTCTCTGTGTTCATCCAGGGGGTACTTATTCTGCTATTGGTCTGTCCCAATGCTATGTGGCCGGACATGATGATACAGGGAACACTTCGTATATGCCTTGGTTTCAGATCAAATTTTGTCTTTGGCGTTTCTAAAGGATGGCTGTATTTTTTGTCTGTTTTGAAGGGCAGTGTTGATGTGATGCCTGTTGGTAGTATCTTAACTGATTTTGTCTTGTAGTACCTCTTATAGATAGGGCAGGGACAGCTTGGTCCATAATGTCTGTTGATCTTCTAAGGGTCTCTATTATGTCTTAGTGTGTTTTGTGTTTCGATTCAAGCTATGATTTTGTTTTTGTGGAAGCCCATTGGTGTCAGTACTTTAGTCAGTGGTGCATAATAGTTCAGTCTTTAATGTGTCTTGTCTGCCAGGTGTTGTGTTCTGGTGATTAGTGTTTTTGGCCACGGAATTTATCTGTGCTGGGTGGTGGTGGGATTTGGGCGTGAGGTCGCGTTTGGGTGTGTGTTTTCTCTCTGGTACACAGTGGTGTGCCTAGTGTGCCATCTGTTTTTTTGTAGATTAGTACATCTAGAAATTGGGTATTTGTTTGTTATTTTCCGTTTCCCCCATGGTTGAACTGATTTTGGGGTGTGTGTGTTCAGGTGTTGTTAGAAAATTGTTTATGGTTTTCTTTTCTATGGGGCCAAATCACAAAATTGTCATCGATGTATGTTAGCCTAGTGTTTTGGGTTTGTGGGTGCATTAGCCAGGGCTCTGGATTCAAATTCTTCGCATGAACAAGGTTTGCAATGACGGGTGGACAGTGGTGATCGCATAGGGGCTCCTTCAATTTGCTTTGTAAATCTTTGGGTTCCTTTTGTATGGAAATTATGTGTTGGTTAAGCACGTGTTCTGTTAGTTCCATGAGGTGTTTAGCTGGTTGGTATTATTTGTTGGATGATTAGAGAGTTTCTTTTATCAGGACTTGAGTGATAGTGAAAACCACACCACATCGAAACTTACAAGCAGATCTTCTTGTTCCATGTGTAGATCTTTGATCATTTCTGAGAAGTGGTATGAGTTTCCCCAACCAGGCACCCAGATGAAACCTAGCTTCCTAATAGATATGCAAGACTGGAAGGTATGGAGAGACCTGGTCCACAGAATCATCAAGAATCAGACTCAACTGAATGGATAACATCATCATCATCGTCATTATATAGCAAAGGTTTGATTCGTATAGTTGCAGGATAGTTGTGATCTCTCTGGCCACAAAGATATGGGTAGCTGTATTCCAAAACAGTTGCAGCTTTGGAATTATCTTCCTCTCTTGAAAGACAGGACCATAGAAAGCACAGAGATGAAATATTTGAAAGGCTAACCTTCTATGTATAAAGAACATTCATGCAAATCTGAATACTAAAAAGCCATGTGGCACATAGCTGCGCCTTCATTTATTACAGCTGCTGAAATATATTTTGGCATATGTATTTTGAACTGATGACATGTTACAGGACAGTTGTGATTTTACTTTTGAACATAATGTTTTGACTTCTGCAGAATTGTATTCTTGATTAGAATACAATTCTTGTACAGAAAATGTACAAAAAATTCTAAAAATGAGATTATAAAAGACCAGTCCAGCATAATACCAAAGAAAAAGAAAAGACCCAAGAAAAAACCAGCATGGCTGCACAAAGAATTCTCTGAAAAATTAAATGACAAAAAGGACAAGTGTAAAAAAAATGGAAAGAAGGGCTTATAATTAAGGCAGAATATCAGCCTGTAGGTGATATTCTGCAAAAATGAAGTTAGGAAAGCTAAGGCTCAGAATGAACTAACAAATGCGAATGACATTCGCAACAAATGTCAAAAAGAATAAAAAAAAGGTTTCTTTCAACATGTAAAAAAGAAAAAAGGCAAGGAAAGGATCAGTCCACTAATGGGACTATTTATTGAATTGATCTTCTCCAGGATGAATTGGCCTAAATATTCTGGAGAGAGACCAAGACTTCTGCTAAGGGATTGGTAATTGATAATGGGATTGGTAATTGACAGCAGTAGAGAAAGACATTAGGCCTGTAAGATCGAACATGATAAGACTAGGATCCTAATCAAGGCCTGAGGCTTAATACTTGGGATGTTAGCTTTAAACCTCAATACTGAATTGGGGTCATGTTTTAGGACACCAAACAAGATTCTGAAAAATTTGTTTGAATGGCTTCATAAGCTTTTCAGGTGGACCTGGTAGAACAGGTAAAATTGGCCCATGGATCCAATAAACTGGTCTAGTGCTCCTTAGGTAATGACAGCAAATGAAAAGAGTCAGGTCTCTTTAAAGACCGACATAAACTACATAATTCGAAAAAGGATCTAAATACCCAACCTACTTGATGTTTCCTCTACTGACACTTTAACAAGAAAGTAAATTATTTCAGCTCATTTTTAGTCCTACAATGAGAATGAATCTTGTGCCCTCTGGTGAACAAGACAGGAAATGCAGATAGATTATTAAAAGGAAAGGCTGGGATTTTCTTGTGGCATGGACACAAAGAAAGCTAGGCAGGTAGCTGATGTTTTTCCACAGCAATAAATCAGATACTATGGGAAGTTCTGACAGAAAATAAGGGCAGTAACAATCACCCCTAATTTTATCCAGAAATTGAAACTAGAAAAAAACACTACCATAGTTTAAATTCTGCTGTATACCATGTTTCTCTGAAAATACGACTGGATGTTATATTAATTTTTGCTCCAAAAGATGCATTAGGGCTAATTTTCCATTTAGGTCTTATTTTCAGGGAGATATGGTACTAAAGATTGTCAGACTAAATCCGTCTGACAATCTTAACTGGGGCTTATTTTGGGGTAGGGCTTATATTACAAGTGAAAAATCATGCTAGGGCTTATTTTCTGATTGGGTCTTATTTTGAAGGAAACACAGTAGTTCTAAAATCTAGAGTTATAAAGATAGAGGTATATCCAAATCCTTGAGTTAGGACCATAATGGAGCCTGCCTGTTATGATCGTAACTTACAACAGCCATAAATCAGGTCACCCAGGTGACCCACCCAATTTTATGATCTTTTTTGTGGCAGTTATTAAGTGAACATCCCAGTCATCAAGCAATGGTTTGCTATGGGCCTGTTTTTTGCCCAAAATCAAATTAAATTCTGTTTATTTGGCAGAACTATCATGAAATGTGATGTGGCCTTGGCATACTGCAAATGGCTGTAAACATGGCCCTGTTGTCAAGTGCCCAATGACCCTGGGGGAGTCAGCCATCAAAACTTAAAATCAGGGTTGTAAGTACCCCCAGGGAGGTCTTTTATAATTTGAACAGTTGCTAAGCAATTGGCCATAAGTTGAATACTACTTGTAACTCAGAATAACAGGAAGATAAGCACTGCGAATATCTGTAGGACTAACTAGATGGTTATGATGTTTGAGTTGGGATCCAAATCCAATACATTCTTCTTAGCCAACCATAGCCATGCAAATAGAAGAATCATTGGCCACTGTAAAACTTCTGCTTGTGCAGATGATGAGTTAAAGCTGTTATGTTCAGGGCTGGGTACGTAAGAGATAAGTAAAGGGCAAGCAAAGGTATTCCTTAGCAAATCCCTGTGGGAATTTCCACAAGTCCTTCCTGATGATAGAGATTTAATGCTGGGGGGGAAGGGGGAAGGGGGGGCAGGTGTGGGGCATGGAATAAAGTAATCAGGAATATCTCTATAAGTGCCTGCAACTTGGGAGATTTATGCAATATTTTTATAGTGGCATAAACATGAAACAAACAAAATGTTAAAAAGTTACAATATTTATGTACATCTAAATTATGTACATCTAAAGTAACCAAAATATCTTTACAATCCCCCAAGGCGTGTTACAACTTAGAGCACCCCTAATGTTTAGAAATTGAAAGTTGAAAAATTTGACACACCCTAAAATTTATTGTTCCTTTTCAATGGCTATTATGCGAAAGAAGGGGTTCAATCCCCTTACCCTTAAAAAAGAAAGGGAGGAGAAAGCTTGTAGTGAACATATTTGTAAATTAAAATGTAATGACCATATTTGTAAATGAAAAATTGTAGGCTAGAAAAATGAGTGCCACTCTAAGCATACTGAAACACTACAAATGTCAGGTTCCAAGTAACTCAACCATTATAAACATTACATATATATATATTGGCGATGTCCATTTTCCTGTCCAAATTCATGGAGAGCTAACCCTAACCCTAAGTGGAATTGCACCTTAATGGGATTTTCCCATGTATTTTACTAGGAAATGTAGATAAGGCAGGCTCAAAAAGTTATCTGCCTATTACTTGCTATCTTCTCTCTTAAATGGACCTTCTGTCTCCTTGACTTTTTTCTTGTTGTTTATATGTGGAAATTAACTTTTTAAATTATCTTTGACTTTGTTTATTCTGGGCCTTTGCTTTTCTGTCTTCATCTTTGCTGATTCAGGCTATCTGCTGATACTCTGGCTTAGTTATGTGTTCCTCTTTCCATTTTTTGTACTTGTCATTGTTGTCTTTCAGTTTATCAGAGAGATTTTTGTGCAACCATGCTGGTTTCTCCTTGGATTTTTTGTTTTTCCTTTTCAGTAGTATTGTGTCGGACTTGGCTTTTATGATCATATTTTTCAGAGTTTCTCATACTTCTTGAGTTGTTTTCCCCTTTAAGATTTTCATTAATGGAATTTTTATTATTCTCTCCCTGAGTTTGTTAAAATTGGCTCTTTTAAAGTTTAAAAAGATCCTAGTTGGATTATGTTTTCTTGCTTCTGTTTGCATTATATTGAATTTCAATGTGATGTCGTCACTTTTCCCCAAAGTTCCAGCAACTTCAACTCCCTTTATCACTTCTCCACTATTAGTAAGAATTAGGTCCAATATAGCTTTTCCTCTAGTTCCCCCTTCATTATGCTCGGAGGGTTCTTACTTTTTGATCCTTTGTAAGATATATATTTCCTGGTAAAATACATGCAAAATCCCATTTTTTTCCTTTTAATGACCCTATAATCCCATAGGAAAACCCCATTGGACCACAAATCCACTAAGGACTAGGGTTAGGTCTCCATAGATTCAAAGAGCAAAATGGACATCATCACCAGAAAGTAGAGGGAAGAAATGTAATTGAGATTAATAGAATAAATAATTGGAAAGGACCTTGGGGGTCTTCTAGTTCAAACCTCTGCTCAAGCAGGAGAACCTGTACCATTTCAGAGAAAGTGCTGTCCAATCTTTTCTTAAAAATCTCTAAATGATGGAAGTTGTTCCACTGTTAATTGCTCTCACTATCAGGAAACAGTCTCTTTATTTCTAGATTGGTTCCCTCCTTGATTAGTTTCCATTTATTGCTTCATGTCCTGCTTTAGAAAATAGATTAACAACCCCCCCTTCCTTAAATATTGGAACACTGCTATCATGTCCCTCTTAGTCATTCTTTTCATTAAACTAGACATATCCAATTCCTGCAACTGTTCTTCATATGTTTTAGCCTCCATCCCCCTAATCGTCTTTGTTCTTCTTCCCTAAACTCTTTCCAGAGTCTCAACATCAGAAAAATTCTGTCTGGCTGCTGTTGTGCAACAGCCATCCAATTTTTGCAATGAGTTCCGGTAGCTCGAAGAAAGCTTCTCTTCTTTTATCATGCAGAATTAAAGGCTAGGTCCCACTGGCCAACGGATGCAAAACGTATGCAAAAAGGACACAGCAGCCGAGCAAAATTTCAGGGGTGGGTCCATCCGTTGTTATCCGCTCCAAAAATTGCCCCAAATTTGCAAAAACAGAACGGAAAAGAACGGAAAAGAACAGACGGGGGTAGTACATAGCGGGGATGTTAAACGGATGTTCATAGGAAGCCTAGCGGATGACAGCGGATGGAAGCGGATGACACATCCGAGGGGCTTCCGGGGGAGAATTGCGAAGCGGACACATAGCGGAAGGAGCAGATGTGTAGCGGATGATGCGGATGCATCACGGATGCCTATAGGAAGCAAAGAGGATGCATAGCGTTCACTGCGCATGGGGGGGATATGAATTGCGGAAGCTCTGCGGATATAAAAGGAGACAGCTCGCAAGCAGTCAGCATTCAGAGGAAAGATGTGCTGCCACAGACATCTTCGAATAACACCAAGGTTCGTCAGTCAGGGAAGAAGAGGAAGCCTTGCCTACTCCTGCCAGCCCTGGCAAGAAGGACAGAACCACCATCCCACCCACTGGCACTCACTCTGAAGCTGCTGGTGCTGCTGGTGTTGCTGCTGCTGCTGCTGGTGCTGCTGGTGTTGCTGCTGCTGGTGCTTGCTGCTGCTGCTGCGTGGCTGCTGCTGTGCTGCTGGTGTGGACCTAGCCCCAAGGCCCTCACAGCCCTCTGCTGAAGCCCCTGAAGGCCCTGCTGCTGGAAGGCCCCTGCTTCCTGCCAGAGGGAGGAAGAAGGCAAAGGGAAGGAGAAGGGAGAGGAAACAATACGCCCTTTCTGAGGAGCATTAGGGAGGAGTTGCTGGAATGGCTGAGCGGAGACGAGTAACTTTGGAGAAAGGGCCACAGACTGCTATCGGCGACACAAGAAAAACAGCAGCTTGGAGAGACAAGGCAGAGAAGCCTGGGCACACTGCAGATGTAACTCCTGGGATGGGTGGAAGCACATGGCACACTGGTATGGCAAAGCTGCACCTGAAGAAATTCTGGGCAGGCCTGCTGTCAAGCTCACTGACTGGGAGATGTACGTCCATGACCAAGTGCAGCTCCTGGAGGGTGAGATCCGCCACCAAGGAGCAGCCGCTCCTGACAAACTCTCTCCCTCAGACAGGCCCACAGATAGGCCAGTCCTCTTCCAGCCAGGAGGCGCTACACTGTTCAGGCAGGTGTTTTGGAGGGGCCCACGCAAAGACCCCCCAACAGCTGCACTCCCCATGCCAGAGCATGTGGAGATCCCCTGTCACAAATGGAGCAAGTAAAGGTGGCAGCCACCTAGGAGACCAACCCACCCCACACCCCACCTCCACAGGATGCAGGCAGAGAGGCAGACTGGAGGCGCAGAGCCACACTGTCCCTGTTGGAGATCAGGGAACACAAATCAAAGACAGCACAGAACTTCTCCTCTCAGGCTGGTTCCGCACAGCGAGCATACCATCCGTCGAACCAGAAGCCCTTCATCAGCCTAATAGCCAGACCCCTCATGGACCTGCCCGGAGCCCAGTTACCACAGGTGTATGAAGGAGAAGATAAACAGCACTTGCTGCATCAACCTCAAGGCCCAGCTGACCTGCTCCTACCCAGGTCCAGGTCTGCTTACTTTCCACCCCAGGTGATGTCACCACCTTTTCCACGCTTTCAAGCAGCCCCTCACGCGACCAAGACTACGAGTAGCAGGACTTCCAAGCAGAGGCAGACCTTCCCAGTCCAAGGGCCAGGCATCGATGCAGTAGCTATAGGCACCTAGGACGGCCTCACCTCACACCAGCTGCAGACCAGACAGCCCCCACGACACTCCTCCTTCCTCCATCCCCAAGCACAAGCCCTCAATGGACAATCTCTGTCATCAATCTTGGCCTGACATTCCCAGGTCCTTGATGAAGGCCTCTCAACCCTCATGGGATTGAGTCAGCTCTCAGATAAGCTTCCTGAACCACCCATCCCCTGTTGTCCCTCGGGGCCAAGCACCCCAATGGTGCCTTCAGACGCACATCCAGCAACAGCAACAGCGCTCCACCCAACTTCCCTGCGGCCTAGTGTACATCTGAAAGCACTTGGAGGACTACCTCAGAGTTGAATTGAGAAGGAGATGCTCAAAACAGTAGACGTCAAGTATCTTTGCTTTGAGTTGTTACGAAAGACATTTGCCTACTGTTATGGTTCATTAGTAGCCTGGCTTTTTAATAAAGTCTGATTTACAGAAATATTCCTTAAGACAGTTATTAATAAAGGGATATCTTTGGCTTCACACACTAGGTTCATTTTTTTTACTTAATAAAGTGTTGGTGAAAACTTTTTGAAAAAAATGGTTAAAACATTCCATCGAATCGAGTTACTACCGGGCCAATGGATACAAAAAGGACACAACGGAAACGAGCCAAAGATGTTCCATCCGTGTTATATCCCTTTCAAAAGGGGGCCAAAAATTTGGCATTAACCGGAGTGATAACACGGAACGCGGGGAGGGACGCAGGGCGGGATGCAGGAAAGTGGATGCAGTAACGGAAGCCCAGCGGAGGGAACGGATGGGGGTGGATGGCGCAAACGCAGGGCTTCCGGGGGCCTCAGCAAAGCGGACGTGGAACGGGGATACAGCGGATGCACAGTGGATGCACAGAAGGATTCGAAGGCGGAATTGCAGATGCAGAAAGCCTGTGATGCCACAGCGGAAGGCTAGCGGATGCCTGGCATTTAATTGCTCATGCGGGTGGGATGCAGTTTGCGCAAGCACCGCGGATATAAAGGAGAGCAGCTCGCACGTGGCCAGGCAATTCGAGGAAAGACCTGTCTGCTTACACATTCGACAGTTCCTTGCCTGCCCTGCCTGCATGCCTGCCTACAGCCTTGCTGCTCAGCCTTGCCTTCCAAGCTC
The DNA here is from genome assembly GCA_004320025.1 of Laticauda laticaudata. NCBI lineage: Eukaryota > Metazoa > Chordata > Lepidosauria > Squamata > Elapidae > Laticauda > Laticauda laticaudata. The sequence goes on along the minus strand of BHFT01045143.1, from coordinate 2,954 downwards.
AGCCTTTGGTTGCCATGCCTGCTGCCTGGCCTTCCTGCAGGCCTTCCCTGCCAGCCTTGTCCTACCAGGCTTCCTGCCAGCCTACTGCCAGGTCTTCCTTCCAGGCTTCCTTGCCAGCCCCTAACCTGCAAGGCTTCCCTGCCAGCCTTGGTGCCTGCCTGCCACCTTGTGCCTGGTTTTCCTTGCCATGCCTCCATTGTCGCCTGCCAGCCTCTCGTGCCATTGCCAGCAATCCCCATATATCAAATGGGATGGAATGTCGAAGCCTCAGCAGGCACTGCCGCCATCCCTGGCAAGAGGACAGGGCAACCTCCCGCACCCTGCCCGCTGACTCTGCTTGCTGCTGGGGCTCGTGCTGAAAGCTGCTCCTTGCGAGTGGTGCTTCTGCTGGTGCTGGTGCTTCTGCTGGTGCTGGTGCTTCTGCTGGTGCTGTACTCTGTTTGAAGCTGTTCTGCTTGGTCCTGCTGGTCCTGCTCATGCCTGCTCGTGCTCCTGGACTGTGCTCGTCCTGCTCGTGCTCTTGCTCGTCCAGCTCGTGCCTCCTGCGTACTTGCTCGTCCTGCTCGTCCTGCCTCGTGATCCTGGTCCTTGCTCGTGCCTCCTGGACTTGCTGGCCTGCTGGTGCTTACTCTACTGGCTGCTGATTCCTGCTCTTGCTGGTCCTGCTGGGGCTGCTGATCTGCTGCTGCTGCTGCTGCTGCTGCTGCATGATGATCCTGCTGCTGCTGCTGCTGGTGGTGTGTGGTGTGGAGGAGCAGCCCCTACTACCTGGGCAGACCCTCTTGTGAATGAGGGCCCATCTGGTCCAGCCAAAGGGAGGAAAGATGGCGTATGCGACAAACGGTGAGAGGAGGCAATACTACATTGAGGGAGGCGCACGAGGATGAGGTGCTGGAGTGGCTGAGAGAGAACGACTAAGTCTGTGGCGGAAGGGACACCGGGCCTTGTACAGGGACACCAAGCGGAAGCAGGCTGCTTGGAGAGAGAGGGCAGAGAGTATAGGGTTACCACTTCGAGGTGCTCCTGCGCTGGTGGAAACATATGACACACCTGGTATGGGAAGCTGCCATCTGAAGGAAATCTTGGCCAGGCCACTGTTGAAGGCTGACAGGACAGAGAGACCTACGTCATGGCCAGGTGCAGCTTGCGCTGGAGGTGAGGTCCACCACTGAGGAGCACCAGCACCCCTCTCACTACCTCTCTTCCGCAGAGCTGCTGTGAGAAGCCAGACCTCTTCCGGCGAGGTCAGGTCCTGTCTCCAGCAGGTTTCTGTGGACGCTCTGTGCCAAACGGCGGAGAACCTGCGGACAGGTGTGTAAGTGTGGTGGAGTGCGTAAGAGGACTCCCTGGTGCCGGTGGGAGAGAGGAGACATCGGAGTCCAGGCACAGTCCTAGCCCGCATCACCCCCCCCAGCTCCGCCTCCGCAGAAAGGGCAGAGAGCCGCGACAGCAGGAGGGGCCTGAGCCACACTGTCCTGCTGGAGATCAGGGACAACATCCGCACCAGGCAATAGATCTCCTCTCTCAGCTGGTCCACACCAACTCCTCCTCCTCAACCGCAAGCCCTTCCTCACCTATGTCAACCAGAACCCTCCAAGGAAATGGGCAGATCCCACAGTACCCAGTGGTGAAGGACGCAGATCACCAAAGCTGCTTCACAACCCTTTCCGACCCAGCCTGAAAGCTGCTCCCACCCAGTCAAAGTCTGGCTCCTTCCAACCCCAGGTGATGTCCCTCCCAATTCCAAGGAATTTCCGCACAGCCACCTCACCTACACCAGGGCTTACAGCTACCAGGAGGTTCCAGCCAGCACAGGCAGCAGCCGCTTCCCAGTCCAGGCCAGAGTATCGGGCGACAACCGTTTGCCACCGGTTCCACTGATGCACCGTGCACCCACGACAATGATGCCACCAATGACAGCCGATGCCACCCATGCCACCGATGGCCACCCACGGCCAGTCCTCACCAGGCTGCAGACCCAGGTACAGCCCCACTACACTTACTCCTTCCTCCATCCCACAAGCCAAGCCCGGCCTCAGTACATCTGTTGTGGTACTGGGGCTGACCACCCTCATGGCAATGGAGGAAGGATCTCTGCAAGCAATCCGGCGGGCTGAGCCAGCTTTGTCCGACACCTCCTCAACACACCGTCCCTGTTTGTCCTCTCGGGCAGGCATCCAGCACCCCCACCACCACAGCACCTGGACCCTTCACCCTGAGACTGGGGCACACCTCCGAGTGACGCAAGAAGAGTGCGCAGAGGACTGGGTAGCTGGGCTACCTGTGCCGACTAGTATAGTTTGAGACACACTGACCTGTGTCCATTTTTTTTTTACAGCTTGTTGTTCAATAAAGTGTTATCTTTGATTTCACCACACCTTGCTTCATTTTCTTTTGTTTTTAATAATAAGTCTGGTGGAAAAAACTTTTAGAATTTGGTTTAAGCTTTGCATGCTCGTGGGATAGGTTAGATTAGCAGTAGGAGTGGGCAGGGATACCACTTTTTTGGTTGGGGGGGGATTTTTAAAAAAGGGGGGGGGGGCCAGGGGAATTTTTTAACCTTTGGGAGGGGTAATTTGCTTCTGCGCGATTAGATAACTCCTCATGCAAAGCATAGCGGACTGTACGTCTACCCTCCCAGGTGCCACACCTATGGCCCTTTTTTATCAATTTAACAATGTAAGCATTTGATCCACACATTTGAACACAAAACACAACTCTTTATTAAACGCCTGTCATTGTAGGCCCACCCAACATACATGGCCCAATCTCATCCATGTGATGGAGACAGCGAAGGAAGTCATCCATTAAGCAAGTCTTACCCATCCTGTCGTGTTTGCCACTCCACCGCTCCAGCTGGGGAGATCTGCACCAGTGTTTCAGGAGGTTGCGCTGCTTCTTCCCTTTCATGTGAGGCTCTGTTGTGGCCTGCACATCCTGATGTGTATCATCAG
>BHFT01045142.1:0-10538 GCA_004320025.1 Laticauda laticaudata | reverse complement strand
AAAAGAGAGAGATCTTCCGCAATAGATACTCAATAATCTCCTCTACAGCCACTCAGCCCGGAGTTCCCTTCCTTCCTAACATTTGGTTTGGGGGTATTGCCTGCCTCTCCGTTTCTCTGCGTCTGCCTCTTCCCTCCCTTTGGCAGGACACCGACATGGCCCTCATGCAGAGGGGCTTTCAGTTTGTAGGGAGCTGCTCCGTTCCACACCAGCACCAGCAGCACCAACAGCCACCGAGCAGCACAGCAGACCAAGGATCATCGAGCAAGCAGAGTAAGCAACAGCAGGACCAGGCAGGACCAGGAGCACCAGCCGCAGAGTAAGGACCAACAGCAAGCGCCAGCAGCACAAGCCAGGACCGCAGGACCAGGAGCACCAGTCAAAAGAACCAGGAGCACCAGCAGGACCCGAAGGAGCACCAGCAATGGACCGCTAGAAGCACCAGCAGGACCAGGAGCACCAGCAGGACAAATGCAGGATGAGGAGCAGAACCAGCAAGTAAGCACCAGCAGAAGCACAGCACCAGGACAGCGCGACAGCCAGAGTAAGCCCCAGCAGAAGCCCAGCACCAGGAGGCAGGTGCGCATCAGAGTAAGCACCAGCGAAGCACCACCACCGAGAAGCAGCTTCATGCCAGAGTAACGCCACAGCAGAACGCACCTCTGCCAGAAGCCAGCTTCAGACAGAGTAAACCCAGCAGAAGCACACCGCTGCATACGAGCATATCATCAGCTCCTCTCAGAAGCAGCATCAACGAAGCCCCAGGCACCCCAGGAAGGAGCGAGCCTGGGCTGCAGAAGCCCCAGCAGGAAGCAAAGAGTGAGGGCCAGGGGGTGGGGGGTGGCCTTGTCCTCTTGCCCGGTCTGGTCAGCAGATTGCTGAGGCTTTCTCTTCTTCCATGGTTGTGGGGTTGCTGGCTGGCTGGCTTGGCTGGCAGGAACAGGCAGGCTGGCAGAGACAGGCTGGAGGCCCCAGGCTGGACGAGCCTGCGTGTCGGTACAGCCCAGCGTCTTTCCTCTGAATGTTGACCTGCTGTGGGACTGCTTTCCTTTATACGCGGGGGCTGAATGCAATGCATCCCTCGCCCTGCATCGCATGAACGCTAGGAGCATCGTTTTGCTAGGCATCGGCCGCTAGGCTTCCGCTCAGATCCGCTGTGCATCCCGCTCACTTCCGCTCGGATTCCGCTCTGGCATCACCGCTGTATCCGTTCCGCGTGCGCGCTTTGGTGCGGTCTCCTTCCCCGGAAAGCCTTTGCAGATGTGCCATCGCGCCCCAATTCCGCTAGGCTTCCCGTGGAGCATCCGCTTTTCCATCTGCCCTACGTCCTCCTCCCGTCCGTTTCCTTTCCAATGTTTCTGCTCTGGTTATGCAAATTCGCGGCACTTTTTGAGAGCGGATACGACAATGGATGGAACATTTTTCTCGTCCGCTGTGTCCTTTTTACAAATGTTTTGCATCCGTCGGCCAGTGTGACAGGACCTTTACATAACAACATTGGGTTGAATAAACATGTTTTCTTTGACATCTACTGATTGCCTGATATTTTTTATTGGATTCTCAGCTTGGGAATAAACTGCAAGAAAAGAAGGTGTCTGATCCTATTGACGCCATTAAATTACTGACTTTATTGGCTGAATATAATTCTGCGAAAACAATCCAACAATAGAAGCAACAAAAATCTTAATATTAGGAAATTCTTTTTACATTAATCTCAAAACAAGCACATTATGTTTCTCAGACTATCCTACTGGCAAACCATCTGTTAAAATATGAAATATAAAATGGGCATCTTTTGAGTGGCAATGTACATTATATCTCCAAGTCTTTGTTTTATGTCACTTCTACATTTGACTGTTATTCTAACAGTGCAGCATAGCATAACATCATCATAAGAATAAGACTAGACCATTCGAAATAATTGCTGCAAGTTTCAGAAATAAATATGGTGGTAAACTGTTTAACAGCCAGACTGTTAGAGCTCAAAGGAATTGTCAGCGATATAATTTATCTTCCTCAAATTGTTTTTACTTCATATACAGCATTTATTTCATAAAAGTTGTTCTTTTATATCTTTCATCACTGCTGAATAGAATCAGTTCAAGGAAAGCAAGTTTACATGAAGTCCTTAGTTTGTTTAAAAAGAACAATTTTCAAAATAGGTTATATTACATTTTCATTCCAACAACAGGCTCCAACATACTCCACATGTGAATTATATCTGTCTATATGGTATTGAACTTTATATGCTATTGTGATTTTTGATGTTATATGTTTAAAAGCACCATACCTTCCTTAGCTAAGATTCTAGGAATGATCAGACAATATTTTATACAGTTAAAGAGCATTGCCCCCAAAGAACAGAGAAAATGGCAAATATTTGTACCAAAACATATTCCTCATTGTGGTTTTTCATACACATGCATCACACATCCAGTATAAATATCTGCTATGTATTTTTATAACTTGATTAAAAAGCATGATATATAAACTATTTATATTTTCTTTTTGGTAATTTGTCAAATGCAAATATTATTGTTGCTTCAAAAATGTATAAATTAAGAAATAGTGTTGCACTATCTTTACTTTTATAGGCAAAACTTGTTATGTTTCTATTCCAAATGATACCAATTTTCTATAGCACATAATCACCTGAACAACTGGTCATGTGAAAAATGTACAAAACAGCCCTAATTGGACATGTCCATGAGGTAACTTCACAGACTGGCAGATTTTAGGTTTGTATTGTAATGCTTTTTCATTCAGTCTCATTCTTGCAGAGATGGGGAACCATGGCCTCTTTTTGAACTTCAACTCCCAGAATTCTGCAAGTTGAAGTCCACAGGTCATAAAAGATTCATAGTTCCCAGCCCTGTTTTAGTGGGAGGTGTTTGCAGAACCTTACATTGTGAGAATAAAATATCATGTACTAATGTAACAGGATGATGATGATGATGATGTTACTATCCATTCTATCATGTCTGACTCTTGGTGAAACTATGAGCCAGATCTCTCCACATCTTCCAATTGTCAGCTTTGGAAGCCATATTAGCACCAGAAGCACCACTTCTTTGAGTTCTATGCTATGGTGTTACAGTATAGAACTATTTAATTTATTAGAGGGTTTACCTAACTCTGGACTGTGGCTCCCTCTTAGGAGATTAAAAAAAAAAAACAATATGGGGAGACTTGCCAAAATCAAGGAGGAAACTTGAGGAAACTCATTAGTTCTATTCAAATGATGCATTTATCATTTGCACATAATTCTTCCATTTGAGAATCCCCAAGTTTGCATTGACATCTCATCTTTTCTATGAAAGCTAAGGGTATTCTCTCTTGTTTCACATACATAAGTCAGGGAACCAAGAAAGAAAATAACTGCCCCCATCCCCCCATTCCACAGCAAGTTGCATGGCTGACCTGAGACTAGAACCTGGTCATTGCCCATCTTTGACTCCTTTCCCATACATGACACTGTCCATTAGGCTCCAACTTTATTGGAAAAGAACAGGTTATATATTCCTAAATAAAATAATGTGGGTGAACAGTCTCCGGAGTATAAAATTAGCAAAACAAAATTTAGCTAGCTGTCAATGAAATACTTATTTTAAAAACTTTGTTTCTGCCTCTCACAGTGCATTTCTGTCTTTTAATCTTGTAGCTCAAAATTAGCAAACAAACAGGACTGTATGTGATGAGGAGGCATTTTGTCCTAATTTGCTCACTCTCCAAATCTTATCACAGCTCAAACTCTCCTGGGTGGAATTAAGATGCTTTGCTAATGTATTGGCCTTCTTCAGAATTGTTGTAGATAAGGCGATATAAATCCATAATGTGTTTTGGGGTTAATGCTTACTATGGGAAAATGGTTTTATCTCAGTTGGCTGACCTGGATTCTAGATACAGTTGGCACTTTATCATTGTACGTCTGCAGCTGCTTCCCATGTATAAAGATTAAGCTAGCCAAGGAGCCTTTCAAAGATGTTTCCGGCTGTCCTTTTTGTGGTATCAGCTCTAAAGTTTAGTGGATCACTTTTGTTGCCATAACAAGGCAAAGTATTTTCAGCAAAACCTTTTAGCCCACTGTGAATTTAGCAGACAAGTGCTTGAGGTCTGCTGATAAGCTAAATATGGATTTCCAACCCAATGAAACCAGAACGGTAGTTATTTCACCAATTATCCAGCAAAGAAGGTGCTATATACTTCACATCAAGATAAGCACACACTTATTCTTACATACTCTAAAAACACTTTAAGGGTTTTAAGAGACAAATGTTACTTTGGGGGAAATAGTCTATTTTTCTGCTCCATAGGGGAACAACAATTTTCCTTCTGCTGTATGTAAGAATTATGGCAGGTAGTTTTTTATAATTAACAGTCTTCCAATATGAGATGCATTGTTGTGCAGCAATTAAAGAAAGTAACCTTCAAATTTAGAAGCAAATCCTATTCTTTTATCTATAAGTCTCATCAGCAAGATAAAAATACTGATTTTGAATCATTGTATTAGATTCTAATAACAAACTGGATGACACATATACAGAGGATTGCTCTTGAAATTTTTCAGATATTTTATCTTTCCTTGTGGAAGGCAGACTGTGGTAGAAAGGGATTTGATATGATTACAGATATTCTGGAACCTTTCAGAGGGCCAAGGGCTACAGTGGGTCATATGGATAAAACAATATCACACCAACATTACGCCTTGGTTGCTAATACATAAAGTGTATGAAATAATTGCTAACAAGTGTAATACTCTACAGAATTTGTCTTCCTAGTTCTATTATTTCATTTCATTTTTCCCACTGTGAGGCCTGCCTCTGTTCAAAACCCAAGAAAGAAAACCCCTAACTCCATTGAAGTAGTGAAGAGGTACTTTGACTGGCTGACACCCACTTCTTTACAGCAGGTGAAAACAAATTAATGTGCATTTCTTTAATGGCATATTTCCAATGTTACCTGAAGAGATGGGGAAAGCTTGCTTAAGGTAGCTTTTACTTACCTCATAGGGGATTGATATATGACAGAAATATGGGAGAGAGAAGGCTAGTAGGAAGCAATAAAGAATTTCATGCAAGTGTTTGAGCAGCTGATGTGAAGCTGAGGTAGGTGCCCAGACATGAGAACTTTGAAGAAAGTTTCTTGTGTCCAATGGAACAATTAAACAAATTCTGCAAAAAATATACTTTGAAATGATGACACCTCATTTCTTGCTCACATACATGCATTGATTGCTACTTTTCCTCTTCCAGTTTGGTCTTATAGGGGCACATTAAGAGAGAAAGGAAAAGAGACAGAAAAGGAATTTAATGGCTGAAAATCTACAGAGTTCTTGGCAAGAAGAAACCTTATATTGGGCCAGTCCTTCATTGGTTAAAGACCATGAAACCTAAAATTTAACCTTTCATTGGTTAAAGACCATGAAACCTAAAACTCCAACACCTCCAGAAGATACCAAGTTTGAGAAAATGTGATCATATACTAGAGAACACAATTGTAACATCCTTATAATGAAATAGTATGATGTGCTAATCTCAGGTTAATTAGTAATTTTAAGCAGTTATTTTGTCTAGACAGAAAACTGGTGTTTTTATATCTATTTATCTAATTTCAGTTGTAAAAATAACAGAAGCTTTTGAATTTCTTCTCAAGTGAAATTGACACTCTTTTCATTTGCTTTTGTTTCTCCACAACTGAACCAAGACATGAGGTGTTTCATTCTTCTATAACAGGTTTTTGTAGGTTTTAGTCCAGTGAAAATTTCTTCAATTTGTGAAAATCTTCTTTCTTCATGAAAGGGCTCCTAACACAACTGAATCTGTTTTGAGTTCTCTTTAGCAATATCACTGCAGTGTGTCTGGTGGGCTGGGCTACATTTTTACTGTACTGCACAATCTTCTATCCCTCTAAAGATTTTCCTACTGACCTGATTTCTGAATCTGAAAAACCTTTATGACATCTTTCCCTGGATTTTAACTGAACAGTGAAGTTTAGGAAAGCATTAAAAAAAAAAGATTATACAAGAAACTTAAGAGAGATTTAGGGCAGTGTTTCTCAAACTTCTCAATTCCACAAAACTGGCTGGGAAATTTTGCTAGCTGAAGTCCATACATCTTAAAGTTGCTAAGTTTGAGAAATAGTAGTCCAGACCATCACATGTGGACCACTTCAAATGCAGTTAGAAAATTATTCATAAATATTGTATTGATTCTCACTGACCTCATATTGCTACAAACAAGAGTCAGAAATCATCACTCCTTTATCATAGTTAACAGTTTTATTAGTGTATGTTGTAATATGCCACTCCTTATGTTGTAATATCACTCCTTTATCATAGTTAACAGTTTTATTAGTTTATGTTATAATATATAAAAAATATACAAAAGTAATTAGTAGAAAAAATAGGGAAGGAGAAAGGAAGGGAAAAGTGAAGAAAGGAAAGGAAAAAAGGAGGCATTGACTTCTGATTCCCTTTGGTGCAGTAGAATAAGGCATTAACCTCAAACCCCAACTTTTTATTTTTACATAATACTGTAGTTTAAACTAGCCATTTCTACAACAACACACCTATCTAACTGGTAAAAACCAAAATCAAAGTTTCCTTTTTTTCCACCTCAAGCACAAAATCGAGAAGCAGTTTGCGAGTAGAAATAAAAATATTTGTATTTTTTCTTTGATCAAAGCAGTCAATAGAAATCATCACCCTTTTACTTAATTCAACCCTTTCAGAGGCTAACAACTGTTCTTTAATCCCTTCTTCTCTCCCCCAAAAAAGAAAAATCAAATGAAGCATGCTGGAGCTTTTTCTGCAACAGATCCACAACCATACAGAAGAGGGGAATAGATAGAATCTTGTTGATTTCATATGTGTTTACTTTACTTAGCCCGAGGGGAAGATATAAAGCCATCATCTCAGCTTAAGGAAATCTGTAGCTTAAAACACTGGTTAGAGTGTGAGGGAAGAATTCTCTCTCAGGAGGAAACAGCTTGTAATATCTACAGGATTCCAGTGTTTCTAACTGGATATTGGTTTTAGAAATAGTCTTACTCTGCTGGAAGTAAAATGGCTCATCTATTGAAGAATCAAAATAATGTGAAGCCATTCTGCAAGTTTTGTGAGCATATTTGGTAGAAGGGGATTCACTTACACCATCCTATCTCAAAATTAAAATAACCTAAAATGAACTATTTTGTAGCATAGATGACAGCAATAAACAAAGTCCATAAGGGTCAGCCTGGCTCTGCTTTAAAAAATGAATAGCAAAAAGATGCATTGGGTGACAAGCAAGAAATATGCATCCTTGCGCATCACATATCCCTAATATGTGAGAAATATGCTTCCCTAAAGAGCATGCATTTTGTAAAGGAGAAAACAAAATAACATTTATTAGTAGCAGTTACCCTTTTCTTTTTTTTTTTTCAGAGTACATTAGGGACATTTGCATATGAAATTCCATATATTACACAAAGTTAAGAGTGACATTGAATGTAAATTTTCCAGGACTATCTTAAAGCCCTAACAAGCAGCACCTATGACAGCAGCATCCATTAAAGAATGAAATAATATAACCAGCAGCACAGACACAGACCAAGCTGAGATTGATCTGACAGCTCTAATTTATACACATATATACACAAACTGCATGGAAAAGCAGTGAGCAGTTTTGTCTTCTCTCCCTGGCAATTTACTGCCTTTTCACAGTGTGTACTGAGAAGCAGCACTTCTTTTCAGCATGCAGCTTGTAAATGATCAGGAACTAAGAACAGAGAACCTGATTCCACAACCCAAAAACTGAAGTGCTCTGTACTGTTTCATGTGAAAGTAGTTCTTCATTTTACTCCATGGCATAGGAATGCAGACATTTGCCCTTTTTTTCCTCAGTTGCTTTATCTTGCCTTGCCTTGCCTTGCATTGTGGAGGGAGGTGAACAGTTGCCTTGGTTTCCATTCTGCTCACAGAGAAAGGAGAAGTTGTTTCCCATCAAACATCAAGCAATGTGGAAAGACAGAAGGAGAGACAGGGTGGACCCAATGGAAAATCCAGCTGGGTTAAAGTCTTTGGTTGCAAGGGCTGTTCAAATCTATAAATCATGGTTTTCTTGCACCATTTCAACAAAAATCAATTGTTTACATTTTGTGCATTCTAAAAGAGAAAATCTCCAGAAAATCCTAAGTACAGGTAGTCTTTGACTTATGAATACAATTGGGACCCACATTTCCAGTGCTAAGCAAAGCAGTTAAGTAAGTTATGCCTGACTTTATGCCCTTTTTTGCCATGATTGTCAAGTAAATTATTATAGTCCTTAAATGACACTGACTTCCTCCATTGACTTTTCTTGTTGGCAACCAGATGAGAAAGTAGCAAATGGTGATTACATAACTCTGGGATGCTACAACTGTTGTAAATGTAAGCTGGTTGATAATCACATCAGTTTTGATCAGTTCACTGTGAGGATAGAAATAGAATAACAGAGTTGGAAGGGACCTTGGAGGTCTTCTAGTTAAACCCCCTGCTTAGGCAGGAACCCTACACAACTTCAGACAAATGGCTATTCAATCTCTTCTTAAAAACTTCCAGTGTTGGAGCATTTACAACTTTTAGAGGAAGTTGTCCACTGATTAATTGTTCTAACTGTCAGGAATTTTCTCCTTCGTTCTAAGTTGCTTCTCTCCTTGATTAGTATCCATCCATTGCTTCTTGTCCTACCCTCAGTTGCTTGACTCCCTCTTCTTTGTGGCAGTCTCTGAGATACTGGAAAACTGCTATCATGTCACCCCTACTCCTTCTTTTCATCAGACATACCTAATTCTATATAAAACAATTCATATGTTTTAGCCTCCAGTCCTCTAATCATCTCTGTTGCTCTTCTCTGCACTCTTTCTGGAACCTCAACATCTTTTTTACATCGTGGGGACCAAAAGAGGATGCAAAATTCCAAGTGTGGTCTTACCAAGGCATTATAAAGTGGTATTAACACTTCACATGATCTTGATTCTGAGCAGTCATAAGTGTGGACATCAGTTGTAAGTAACTTTTTCTGTACTGTTGTAACTTCGAATAATCACTAAATGAATGGTTGTAGGTTGAGGACTACCTGTATGTTTGGTCAATGATCTACTGGCTTGAATGAATTTAGAACAAGAATGATAAATGGATATTGTTTACACATATCAAAAGCCATATTAATTCCCTTTCTCTGTTGAATTTACAACATGAAGCATAGGATAACAAATGACATCAAATATTCTATTTAGTCAACAAGGTTTAATACAGTAGAAATAAATTTTATATCTTGAAAGCTAGTTATAATCAAGGGCACTTTTGATAGTTTTTTTTCTCTCTTGGTAAGATCAGCGTCTCTCCAGCAAGAGCTTTAGTATCAGAATCAGGAATCAGTTAGGTTTCTAATGCAATATATTTTGTTCTAATTCCTATTATTCTCTGCCTGGGCATTGACCTTCTGAAAAGCATAATTCTATTGTGTGATTTGGTATTACAATAATATAAATATGAAGTCTACAGTGGAGAAATTGTATTTAATAAAAATTATAATTTGATTGGGTTTTTGAGTGTTCAGAAGCAAATTCCAATTATGGAATTATTATTTTGAAAGAAAGGAAAATAATTGCATGAGAGAAGCAACCTGCTGATTTGTCAAGGCTCATATGTTTTTGAAGGTCTGCAGAATTGCGATTGCTTCAACAAATAATTGTTCAATCCACTGCAAATAACACAGAACTATTTTTATTTTAAGTAAAATAAACTACATTCTTAACAACTTGAAAAGCCTTATGTTATCACTGAATTACATTTTAGAAGAAAACAATCTTAAGAACCTCAGTGGCATAGTGATTAGAGTTCAGTACTGCAAGCTTCTTCTGCTGCAGCCTGCAATTTGGCAGTACAAATCTCACCAGGCTCAAGGTTGACTCAGCCTTTCATCCTTCCGAAGTGGGTAAAATGAGGACCCAAATTGTTGGGGCCAATATGCTGACTCTGTAAACTGCTTAGAGAGGGCTGTAAAGCATAATAAAATTATATATAGGTCTAAGTGTTATTGCTACTATACCACTTCAAGCTTCCCCCCACCCAACTGTTCACCTTCCTAAAAGAATGCTGAACTTCATGCAATCCAGTTCAACTTCTTTTACTTACCAATACTTTTCTCTTAGTGGAGATTTTTGCAAAAAAAAATTAATTAATTATCTTTTCCCTTCAGAGTCCAGAATCCAGGTATTCTCCAAGGTAGACTCGGGCTAGTAAATTAGTTGTAATCTGAATCAATACATATAATCAATTCTGTGCCTGCCCATTACAAAATGTTAACAACTAAAGATTTTATTTTTTTATTTTATTTGGTTTGTCAATTGCTCACAAGATAATAGATATAAGTAAAAACATAGTTTTTAGAATACATGGATACATATAAGAAAAATAAAAGAAACAATAGGAAAAGGATTGTAGGCACATTGGTGCGCTTATGCACGCCCCCTACAGACCTCTTAGGAAAAGGGTGAGGTCAATAGTAGACAGTCTA
>BHFT01045140.1:0-10054 GCA_004320025.1 Laticauda laticaudata | reverse complement strand
CCCAGTAAAATATATCTTTTCTCTAATTAATGGAGTCTTTTTTCTTGATTTTGAATGGAGCACTAGCTGACATTATTCTGAATCTCAGTTTACCAGCCCACCCAGAGAATTAATATTTTTCTTCCGAGAGGGTCTGAAAACAATGTCTAATCCAGCCAGTGACAAGAAGACCTGCGAGCGGCGGGAAGGCCAATTTCCCTGCTGCTAGATGCTGCAGGGAAGCTGAGGTGTTAGCAGAACTACATCTTGATGGAGAAACCAGCCATAAAACTGAGTCAGCTGAAGGATCCGGAGGAAGAAACCCTTTCCAGGAGTGACCACTACTTGACAGCGTAGAAGAGAACCCATGGCAAGAGAGTGAAAGAAGGAATCTTTTATTAGCTCAAGCCTTGCATCTTCTGAATGAAGCTTTCGGAGGAACTCATACTGATCAAAGAATATGACAGAGAGAAAAGGGGGAGGCATCTGGTAGAGCCCAAGCAGCTGCCTCGTTAAATCAACCTGGGCCAGCCAACAGACGGCAGCAGCTCAGGGCCCCCCAGTGGGGGGAGCAATTGCCCGAAGGCATCAAACTTCAAAAGGTGCCTCCATTGAAGTAAATTATGGAGGGGATCCCAAGGAGTTAGGATTCTTCCTAGCCCAGGTCTGGAGCCACATGGAAGAATATGGGAAGGATTTTTCCTCAGAAGCAGCTAAAGTCAGATGTGTTACCCAAGCTTTGTAAGGGACAGCTGTATAATGGATGGTATAATGCCCCTCAGCTGATGAATTATGACCTGTTCATGACAGCATTGTGCTGCCAGATTTGAAGACCCAGTAGCCGAACTTAAGGCTAGGATTAGGATGAAAACCATTAAAAAATCAAGTGGTAGCATCAAAGGAATTCTGAATCTGAGAAAATGAGCATGTAAATCACATATACAAAGTGATGGCAATGTTCCCATCCACAATAATTCAAACTGTCCATCCAATTAAAAGTTGTATGTAACACCATGTGGGCATCTTCAGGTGGTGATGTGGCATCTGCATTTTAATAAAGAGGTGCGCTTGTGCATAGCATAAGAAACATAAACAAGAAACTTTCCCCCCAACTTATAGTTTATTCTGAAACCTCCAGCTCGCTTCCCATAACTATTTCACCCCTCCTCCCCGTTACTTATGACAGCTTATGCAAAGCAAAGCAAAGCAATCTTGAAGCTGACATTTTGCTTATGTTACCATGAAGGAGTTCAATGGTTGCAATCTCAAGGACTGAATATAAGTCCCTTCATTTAGTGCAGTCAAAATTTCAACCAGTTGCTGAATGAGTGTAATTAAGTGACCATTACCGCTTTTGTCAGAGACTGGTACAATGGCTGGCACTTTTATTAATATTAGTACTTGCTGATGAAATGAGCCATATTTGTGATTAAATCTGAACATGCTGTATCTCACAGGCTACTGGATTGCAAACTGTCTACTTTATTAGGATAAATATAAGACCCATGGTGACGGAACAGTTGATGATAGCTTATAGATTAAAAAGCAAATTAATGTAAATTTCCTTTCCGGAAGAGAGAAAAATCTTTATGTCTCTCTTAAAGCAGAATGAATTTTCAAATTGTACTACTACACTCTGCTTTGAACCAACAGAAGAACACCGAGTATTGTTATTTATTTATTTATTTATTTACTTACTTACTTACTCATTCAGAATGCCTCTTCAATTATTTATGTAAAATTTATGATACACATTGAAGGGTTTATTTAAAAGCATTTTAAATCCTGAGTAAGGGTTTAAAATTAATCTGTACATTCCTCAAAGCATGTTAGAAATATTTTTCAGAAAATTTAAAATATAGCATTTCATTATTTTAAAAATTAGCAGTCTATTAGCAATGCATAATTATTACCTGCTGATTAGAGTCTTCACTCTTTTTAATGCCACTCTCTTCCAGTGTATAATCATAGTTAAAGAGGTAGTCTAATAAATACCACAAAATGCCAGCTTGGAACAGATGTGTTTGTAGCCAATAATCCACCGCAAATGAGCTGACACACTCTACTCCAATTGAAGCCACACGTGGAATGTTCTAACCAGGAATAAATAAATTTGTTTTGGGATTTTAGTGACAGCTGTTGAAATGTACTAGAAATTAATAAAGAGACCTACTAATGTAAAATGCCATAGTTCCTTGCACATTTCTGCTTCCCATTCCCCCCACTGAAATGAATTGCCTATAATATAACTGCTTATATATCATACTATAATATAGCAAAATAGTATAATTGAAGTGCAGTAAGATAAACAGATGGTCTACTGATGCCAGAAGCTTACTATGGAAAACAAAATTAATTTAGCAGGCTAAGGCAAAAATATTTTCTTCACAAGCTAAGAAATGTGAATATCTTTTTAATTAGATCCTCTCATAAATAGCATCTATATCCATAAAGGAACTATTTTGAAAAAAGTTGGACAAAGGCTTTAACACAGTTGCCAAGCAAGAGTTTACCTTGCCATAATACAGCACTCTGCAGAGGTCCTTAATAATATTGGGCATTTCAGTAATTTTCTCTCTGCAATCTTCAAACTGAGAAGCCACACTGTAACATTTACTAATATGTCCACACACCTATGAATAGAAAAAAAAACATCATGAGCCTGATGAACACTGTAAGCTCCATTAACTTTTCAGCTTTTATCTCAGTAATTGGGCCTAAATTTGGATCCAACCAGTGTTTTTCCAATGAGAACAATTATCAGGCGCTTCTTAAAACCATTCATTTAATGACTGTTTGAAGTTACAAAAGCACTGAAAAAAGTGGTTTATGTCCGCTTTTCATACATATGACCGTTGCAACATCTTGATTGTCACATGATCAAAATTCAGATGCTTGATAACTGGTTCATATTTATGACTGTTGCAGTGTCCTGGGTCATTTGATCACATTTTGTGATCTTCTGACAAAGTAATTGAGAAAACCAGATTCATTTAACAACCGTGTTATTAACTGAATAACAACAGTTATTCGTTTAACAATTGAAAGGATATAAAATGGGCAAAATTCAATTAACAACTGTCTCACTTAGCAACAGAAATTTTGGACTTAATTGTAATTATAAGTCGAGGACCACCTATATTTATGTATTATTAATTTCCTACATCCTGATTTTTATTTGAGGCTTAAAGGAGTTAACTGGTCACTTTTTGCTTTAATTTTCTCTATTCCTGCCCCTTTTAACAGTTGCCTGGATTGTAGAAATATAGTTAAGAGATTTTTTTTCCAATAATGATTTTCATATTTAAAAGTGCCTTTTTCTTAGGGCCTTTGATTGTATAGAGGGGAACATTTGGAATAAGACAATCACAACTTTGATTTTCTATAGAATGGTTTTCCAGTCCAAAGACTGGAAAAGAGCTAACATGTTTCCCATTTTCAAAAAAGGGTAAACAAATGATCCAGAAAACGATAAAGATCAATCAACGCTTAAGAAAACCCAGGGGAAAAATATGCCAATGCTTAGAGGCAAGCAAAAATATAAGTACAAATTATAAGGTTTGACAGATGTTCTTTGATAAACTGTGTGTTATTATTGCATTCTTTGGCAAACTGACTAGTGAAATGTTGTGGACATAATAAATTTGGACTTTAGTAAGACATTTAATAAAGTGGATCACAACTTGCTACTTGGAAAGATAAAGAATTGTGAATTAGCATTACCACCAACTGAATTAATAACTGGTTGACTAACCACACTCAATGTCTAGTCCTGAATGGAATTATATCTATATGGAGGGATGTATTCAGCAAGGTACTCCAAGGCTATGTCTTAGGCCCAAGTACTCTTCATAAATGATTTAGATGAGGGGATAGAAGGGAAACTCATCAAATTTGTAGATGACCCCAAGCTGGTGGGAATTATAAGATAAGCTCAAGATCCAGAATGGTATTTATAGACTGGAACACTGGGACATATCCAACAAAATGAAATTCAGTGGTGAGAAGAGTAATATTTGACACTTAGGCAAAAAACAACAACAAATGCATGGGTATAAAACAGTTGGTACCTGGCTCAATAGCAGTAACTGTGACAGAGATCTGGGAGTTCTAGTGCACAACCACTTAAACATGAGCCATCAATATGCTTTAGTCACCAAAAAAAGCCAATGCAGTCCTAGGCTACATTAACAGAGGGATAGAATCCAGATCACCTGAAGAGTTAGTACTTTATAATGCCTTGGTAAGACCACCCTTGAATACTGCATCTAATTCTGATTGGCACAATACAAAAACGATGTTAAGATTCTAGAAAGAATTCAGAGAAGAACAGCAAAGATGATTAGGGGGTCTGGAACCTACTGGAAGAATGATTGAGGAACTGGATATATCTGGTCTAACGAAGATAGAGGTGACATAATTATGGTCTTCCAATAATATTTAAGAGGCTACCACAAAGAAGAGGGAGTCAACCTATTTCCCAAACTATCTGAAGGCAGGACAAAAAACAATGAATAGAAACTTACCAAAGGGAGATCCAATCTAAAACTAAGGAGAAATTTCCTGGCAGTGAGAACAATTAAACAATGCCTTCAGAAGTTGTGGATTCTCCATTATTGGAGGTTTTAAGAAATTGGACAGCCATTTGTCTCACATGGTATTGGATCTTCTGCTTGAACAGAGGGTTGGACTAGAAGATCTCCAAAGATGCTATTGACTTGATGTGTATTTGCATTGTGTTTTAACATGCTACTATCTATTTATAGTCTTTTCAGTGAGTTGGGCAGTCATATAAATGAAATAATAATAGAAATTAAACAGAATGGTACTGGTGCTTAAGCAAAATGGACTGCTGTTCTAATTTATCTTTGCAGTTTCCTGTATAGTTGGTATTTTATTTATATTTTAGACTACATACCAGTGTGCATGATAGGATTTCTTGAAGAATTACCTGGACTGACATATCATCTGGTTTACTAGAACGTGTTAGGACTGCAACACAACGATTAAAAGCTTCTTGCAAAACCTGTAAGGATGGATGACATTTGTTCTGTAGATTGCCAAATGGAAAACTATCAAAAGTTGATCATAGAAAACTATATCTACCAATTCTGAACAATATTTTAAAGATATAATACAGATGTAGACAACCTAGCATTTCCATACCAAATGGATGGCATATGAAGAAGTATGTAACACTTGAAGGCACTATGATGTCTATTCCTGTCACAAGCTGAGATTTAATAGCCCAAATATTTATTTGTTCATAAACATTTCTTGTATTCTACAATATGAAATCAAAACAGCAGAGGTTTAAAATCTCTTTTGTTTGTACAAACTCAAAGGCAGTTTTATATTTAAAACTTTTTATTTATAACATGGTACCTATAAGAGCAAATTCAAATTCCTGAAAATATTTAGTAATAATCATTCTTAAAATCCATTTCTCCCCTTTGTAGAATATAATACAACAAAAAATTATGTCAATAAGTTTGAATGTACCTCTATTCCATTCTCTCTCCTTAGTTCTTCCGCATTAAGTGCTGAACAACTGACTGTGTAGAAAGCTAATTCTGTGGCAGCTGGTAGCAGAGGAGACTCTTTGGAAAACAAGAAGTTATCTGAAGTTTCTATCATGATAGTCTTGATTAACATTGGATAGCCAGCATACTTATACGGCTTCAAATCTGGAAAGGAACATAATGTCAAAAATCAATATGTGCAATGAAATCTTTGAAGTTAGGGTTCTTAGTTATTCTATGCCACGTTATATTTCTATGGTTTTTAAAATATTCCTGCTATTAATATTTTAGATGAGTCATTGAATCCTACTGAGAATCCCAACATGTAATATCTTTTGCTGGCTTTTCTTATCTAAAACAACAAAGGCATTTCCTCAGAAACTTTTATAAATTAAAACTAAAGAAAGTTTAATAAATGTATGAAATTATCTGGAATTAATTCTTTCTTTATATGTCATATCAAAACCTACTATACACACAGAGTTGGTGATAAGACTAAAGATCTCTGATAGTTCAGAAAGTTTCTCAAGCAAGAATATAGTTTAAACGTATTGCTTTTGGGAAGAGTTAACGAGAATTACTTCTAAAAATATAGAAGCTGCCCTTCTGCTTTACAATCAATTGCTTTTTCCTTTATACCAAGCTTCACATTTTCTAACAAGTTCCTTCTTTTTTTGAAAGAGAGAAAATACATTTAATATAATATTCTGAGACTAAGTTATTTTATATGGATATATTTTGTACTATTTTTAGTTTGCTATATTCATTTGCAACTGTATATTAAGATTTATTCATTAACTACAAAATGAGAATCTACCAAACAAGCTGAAACTGCAGCAATTTTGCTTATATATGATTGTTAATAATGCCTAGGGATTGTAGTATTCTAGCACTGAAATTATTTAATAACTGTGAAATATACATTTGCTAAATTTTTACTGTCTAATACATTGGTTACTAAATCTAATTACCTTCTCTATGTCTGTTAAAAAGGATACTCTGAGTTTTCAAAATCAGAATTATATTCTCAGGATCTGGACCATCGATAATTTTAGAGGACTTTGTGCAGAGAAATTCATATCCTTTATTGACCTTTTCAAACATATCCTGTAGTTTTTTTAAAAAATGTAAAAAAAATGAGAAAAGAAAATGTATATAAATACTACCTGAAAATAAATTTAATGTCGCAAAAAAGTAATTTTTTTAGGAGTAAGTATAATACATAAAATAATTTTCAGTAATGCTGTTCTTTCTTTTTTTATTCTACAATCTATTATCTGTCAAAAAACTTGCATTATGCAAATACTAAATACAGTACTTGCTATAGCATAATGTCAGTGTTCTGAGTAACACAACCATTGAAAGCAGAAATCTGAGGCAGGTAGATTCCTCAAAGAACATTTTTATTAGACACATCATTTCAGCACAGCCGGTGAAAACCAACTCTAAAAGTTCACAATTTTCACCTAATTAAAAGTGTAAAACTTCCCTTTCCAGATATCACCAGTCACATTGTTCAATGAATATAGCTGGCAGGCTCCACTCCTCCACCCCCAGCCATCTGTTACGATGACCTCGGTTCCCACATGAAAACTTTTTGTTTTGACTGATAGCTAGGTTATCTGACTATCTATTTCCCATCTCAGGCTCTGTGGCAACTATGAGGTAGCACAAGATGGCTTCAGCCAGGTTTGCTTCAGAGTTGACACAAAATTCAGTGTTGTCCACAACCTGATACTAGAACAGGGTAATTACGATTTCTAGGGGCAGTAATAAGCTAATCTTAACTCTGACAACATTTAGCCTTTACTCACACCTGTCTAACCTCAAGTTTGCGCTCCCTATATTTATCCTGCTGCAGTTTGAAGGACTCTTTTCCTCAAATATTAGGTGGAGATCTTTACTTCTTTATAGAAGTAACTCCGTAACTCCAGCAATTAACTGGACATGTCACAGAGAAAGGAATGCCTTTCAACTGAGTTACAGCCTGCCATCAGCTCTAATTATTGCATTTTGCAAAATTTTTGCCATTTTCCAGCAAAAAACGCCCACTGGATAAACTGGATTTGGACTTATGACCATATGATTTGCTTAACAATCACTTACTGACTCACTTAATGACCTAAGTAAAAACAGTTGTAAAATTGTGTTGTGGTGATTCAACTATGATTGCAAAAACTATGGTCAAAATTCCAGGCTCAATTGTGGTTATAAGTCAAGGACTACTTGTAAATATCTTCAGGAATACTTGACCACATGAAAGAAAGAATTACCCATTACTCTTTTGGGACAAAAATGTGGGAGGGCACAGCTGCAAGGAAATTATTAAACAGAGAAATGACAACTTCAGTTTAGATTGGATTTCTTTAAACTAGGTTAGAATCAAGTCAGCATAAGCATACAATAGCAAAGCTTGAACGGTAAATGTACATTATTTTAAGTTTTTTTTTCTAATGGGATTAACTGACTTATTACAGGTTCTCCATAGCATCCTCCTCTTTCCTAATTCATGGATCTTTATTTATAATATTGCTTAATTAAGAATATTTATAAGCTTGTAAGTGAATTTGTGATGATCCAGCCTAATAAATGTTCGTTAACATGGATTTTGGATGAGAGAACTAAGAATATACAAAGAAATGCATATATTAATGAATTCTATTTTGTAAAGTAAGTGGGAAATCTTAAGCCCCTGTCACACTGCACCAACGGATGGAAAGAGGATGTAAAACGGAGAAAAACACTTGCCATCCGTTGGTTAATACGATGCTTCCGTTCTGTACTCACTGCCTCCGTTTTGCTTCTTCTCTATCCGTCCAGCATCCGTCTATTGACATTTCATCCGCTCAGAAGGTTTTGAGCTGCTCAAAACTTTTGAGCGGAAAATGTATCCAATGCATCCGTTCTGCATCCACTAGGCANTGTTATCCGCTCTGGTTATGCAAATTTTTGCCCCTTTTGAAAACGGATAACAACGGATGGAACATTTTTCTTGTCCGCTGTGTCCTTTTTACAAACGTTTTGCATCCGTTGGGCAGTGTGACAGGGCCTTTAACATACTAAAGGTTCTGTTACTGGATTAGGATACAATAATTCTTCTAAGCATATATAAGACACTTACCCGA
This sequence comes from Laticauda laticaudata, assembly GCA_004320025.1. NCBI lineage: Eukaryota > Metazoa > Chordata > Lepidosauria > Squamata > Elapidae > Laticauda > Laticauda laticaudata. The sequence goes on along the minus strand of BHFT01045140.1, from coordinate 1,428 downwards.
CCTTCTGGATTCTTGTCAGGGTGGTATTTCTGAGCCAGTTTAAAATAAGCTTTTCTGATCTTACTTTCATCATGTCTATAAAGTACAGAAAAGATTATATGTATTGCCTATAATAGTCTTGTTAGTCGGAAGTAAAAACACATTTGTAGTTACCTTTTGCATCTATAACATTAAATATATTTAAATTTTAACTTTGGCAACAGAATCTTTGAAATAATTGATCTGATCCACTCAAATTATACATTTTGTATAACATCCAAGTCTGTACCTTACACTATGCTGAATTCAGACAGTAGTACAAAAGCCTTAAATCCATTCATTTTAGAATGTTGGTTTCAATTATATTTTATAACTAGAAACTTACAGCCCTTGACCCTTTGGTAGATTCAGAACTTCATAAGCATCATCTATGGACATTGTAGGTGCCTTCTTTTCAACCTCCTTCTTCCAGGTTTCTAGAGTATCTTTTAAGAGTTTAACCTAAATATACAAGATTTCTGTTTAGCTTTTCCATGTAAAGGCTTTTTAAGCAGTATTCACTCTTCTAATATTTCTAACTATGTATGGTAGCTATACCTAACAAATTTAGGATGGTGAAGTATATGGACCATAACAAGCAGGGTGATAGTAATAAATATATGGGACTAGAATTTTCTAGTTTGGTGAGGAGGGTAGCGGAAGCCATAGTGAAGAGACATGGACAAGCGGAGCTCTGTGAAGTCCCATCTATTTCTCCTGCTTGGAGAAGCCGTATAGGGACAAGTCACCCTGGAGAGGTGACAAAGAAAGAGGGGATGCTTTGGAAGTAGCGAGGAGAGTGCAGTCTCTTTGTTTGACCCAAAGAAAACCCCTTTATGTGGTGGAAGAGAGGATGGCCATTATGGCTGAACCAAATCCGTGACAGCTGAAAAGATCTTGCAGTGTGTACAATGTGAGAAATCTCTAATTTTTGCTGTGAAATTTTCCATAAAAAATTCCCTAAGGAGAGTGAGACTCAACTGAAGTGGTAGCAGGGTTTTTCCCTAGCCACAAAGAATATTAGACCCAGAAAAGAAAGAACAAACAGAAAATGTTAAAAATATTAAAGAGAAGGGATTAGACTGGACTGGCTAGTTTTTCAGCAAACTAAACTGTTTTAAAATATTGCACCATGCATTGGTTATCATCTTGAAGTGAGGGAGTTTGGAAAAATGATTAAAAATGATTAAATGATTAAAAAAAATGATTAAAAAAAGAAAATAAAAAGAAAATAGCATCGGGGCCATATTTGCAGCTGAACTGAAGAAAAAAGACCAAGAGTGATGCCTCCTGGCCGGGGAAGACATTACAGACATGAGTAAGCAATAAGTTTAGGCCCTGTCACACTGGCTGACGGATGCAAAACGTTTGTAAAAAGGACACAGCGGACGAGCAAAATGTTCCATCCAT
>BHFT01045139.1:0-35953 GCA_004320025.1 Laticauda laticaudata | reverse complement strand
GCGCCCTTGCCTATGAGGGGCTGCCTGTCTTGCGGTAGAGCCAAAAGCTGCCCTGTGAAGGCGAGAGTACCCCCCAGCCGCTTCAGGTCGAGGCCGTGGCTCAGCTAAAGGCGAGGAGGACAAGGGCAGCCAATAGCGCTGCTTACGCCGGTAGGCGGCTGGGGACTCTGGCTTCCAAGGGAGTTTCATCTAGCCAAGAAGGCAGGCCTCAAGAAGCGGTGTAGGGGAGTGTGTGTGTGCACTCAGCCTACGAGGCGGCTGTCGTCTGCGTTCGATCGAAGTGCTGTTGACTGCACTTGAGGGGTGTGTGTGTGTGTGTGTGTGTGTGTGTGTGTGTGTGTGCCGGTCGATCGAAGTGGCTGATGACTGCATTTGGGGAGTTTCCATCGCCCGAAAGAGACTGCCTAAAAGCGAGGGGACAAGGGCAGCCACGCCACGCCCTGAAGCAGCTGGGGACTCTGCCTTCAAGGGAGCTTTCGTCGGCCAATAGAAGCAGCCTCACGGCGAGATACATGCCTATGGGCCTCTCTAGGTGGGGGATGAAATTAAATCACTCCCGAAAAGATGGCCTAGCCGTTTTTTCAGGGGTCAAAAAAAAATAAGGCCTGGCCTTATTTTGTGAGAGACATGGTAATAAATACTCATCATAAAGCTGCCCATTAAGTGTTATTCTGAACTTCACAGTATCCTAGCCAAGAAACAATTGTTTAGCTAAAAGGTACAATGGAGACAATAGGAATATGACTACCAAGTACAATAACAATTAACCAAAAATCTAACAGTACCATTAAATTTAATCCTAATTCTTAAGGAAACCAAACTCAATTCTGACTTTCAAACTTATGACAAAAGAAATATCATAAAATGTTATAGCTAGCAAACAATACCCTCTAAAGAAAATGTAAGATTGGACGAATCATTAAAATTGACCAAAAAACTAACTGTTCCATTAAATTTAACTTTCAACCTCAAAGACATCTAATCCTAACAGCAAAAAAATATATATTCTGTGGGTTCTCTCAGAAAGCGCTGCCTGCTGAAACAAGTCTACCATTAATCAGAAAACTCAATGAAGGGTTAACCCTCAAATCAACTGAACTACAGATCTCAAGGAAGTCTAAGTTTACACTAATTTTAATGTCAAAATAAAATTTGTAAACTAGCTGTGCTGTCAGACAGAATTCCCCACTGCAAGATGAATTTAAGACTGCTGATAATCATAAAAATATATTCTAAAACTAACCTTTGCTCCAAATTTAATTATTCACAGTTCACAGCAGCCAACATTAACCTTACTGACATTTATTGAAAAAAGTTTTTTTTCACCTCTAAGTTACCTTGGAAGCAATCCTCATGGGAAGGTAACTATCAGATTAGCAATATTGATAAAAACTCACTGATAAGTGAATAGCTTAATTAGTTACATTTAATTGAGCTATTCACTTATCAGTGAGTTTTTATCAATACTGAAACTATGCGCCTCAAAGAAAGGTCTACAGTTAGGCCATAATCCTGGCTACTAACTTCTATCAATAAAAATAAAATTAAAAATTTCTATAGCAAGCAAAATCTATAGTAATGAGAATGCAAAATTGCTAATTGTAAACATTAGTAAAATTAAACATCTTGTAAAACTTAGCTACACATTTCAAGGAATTTTAAGATCAATACAAATTTAATCCAAAGCATGTTTACTCTAAAACTTAACGAAAACTATCCCTGCTGTAACATGATTTTAAAATTACCATCCACCACTATAAATGTAACCTTCATAGCAAAAGGAACTACAGACCTGAATAAAGCTCCTAATGCTATGTTCATCCTGACACCCATATATTACTTTGGCAAAGAATCTCTTTATGATGTAAATCTGAGATGACCAGCAATCATACAAACTTATCTGAAAGTTAACCGTCACACCAAAATGAACCTGAGACCTCAAGGAAGCCCAATTCAACCCCTACCTTGATTCTACTGGCAACCATAATAAAAATACCCTTAATAGTACCCTACTAGGCAATTCCCACTGTAATAGGACTAGTTATAATTTTGATTACTGCTAATAAAAAACCACCCAAATGGCACCCATAAATAACCAAATGGAAGCTTAAACCTAAACCTAATACCAAGAAAAAAATCCGCCTAGACTTTAAAAAGCCACTCTTGACATTCACTGCTGACTCTTTTTACATGTGTTTGAAGTGAGAACAATCTTTGCATCCTTGACTGATCCTTGATTATATGTGTATAATTCCTTCCACTTTCATATCTGAAGGTATTCTGAGTGCCTTAATAAATTATATTCACCATCTAAAAATTCTAAATTGTTTATTTCATATAGCTACCAAGTGCTTCTTGAATGTTGACAGAGGCCTCATCGCTTTGTTTCACCCACTCAAAATTTTTATCTCCCAAGATAATAAGGCCAATTTTTATCTCCCCAAGATAATAACACGTATTTCCATACTAGCCTCTCCTACTAAATAAATGTGTTCTGTTTTGGGATAATACATTACTGTTACTAGTCTGAGTAAAATTCTTCATCTTCATCATATACATACCAGTTAATGGTGCTCCATGAAAGTTTTGTGCTCCCTGGTACCCCTCTGGCACGGTCTCTGTTGAATAGTTTTCAGCTGGCCACCGATTAGACAGATTTGTGTTCGAGTTGTTAAATTTCATTTCTTGCATTTCATGCTATGAAAAAGCAGAGGGCTGACATCAGTGATCCTAACATCAATGTACTTTCAAAAAATTAGAAAAAGGAAATCAGTGTACATCCTTTTTTAGGAAGGTAAAATTTTTATAAATGATGTAGTGCTGAATCATTACATAAACTATGGAACATGAAAAAGTAAAAAGTGGAACCTACCATAAAATATTGCCATTAAAAAGGTTTCTTTATATTTAAAATGTCTAGGCTGGTCTGATCAATTAAAGCTTCAAAAAGGGAATTTCAGGGGCAACAGGCAACTCTTCTAATCCTACCTCTGTATAGCTTTACTTTTACACTATACAACATTTAACAGTTCCTAGCCCCAAATCTGAGCATTTTAAAGCCACAACTAAACAGGAACAAGACGTACTGAAGAACAGGGAAATTATCAAGTATAATTTTGTGTGGAATGCACCCTTCCTTCCAAAATGCAAGTCAGAGAGTGATCTAATCTATCAATGATATTTTGTATTCACCTCATTCTCCCCATTCTTTTGCTTATTTTTTTCAGAATTGGAGCCTATCAAAAGAAGAAGCATTAAAACATATCTCCCTACCTTCTTCCACATCCACTCTGAAGTCCTTGACTTCTTTTCAAGCTAGGCTCTCCATCCACCAGCAAGGAACATTTTGAAACAGTGAGACCGGCATGGCTGTGGATAATCCTGCAGCTACTTCACTCTGCTTTCTTTTTCAACTAACTCAGTCACTATTCCATAGTTCCCATATCAGAAAAATAATTTCCCACAATATGTACCATGGGGAACCACCAAGTTTGCAAATATTCCTATCTCCTAAACATGGATAGTGCTGTTTCACCTCCATGGTATTCATTTAGGGAATCAGGTTCAGTAGCACTAATACTAATAAATCTAATTGCAAATCAATTGTTAAAAAAAGTTTAATATCATAATTAGCCATCTGCCCAACAAAGTATTATATTTTATATTAGTCAAATTTGTAATCAAAATTTGATTACATTTGAATCGGATTAGTAAGAGTTGCTTTTTCTAAACAATTCATCTACCAATTTTAAAATAGCTTTCTCAATTCAAGAATCATTGTCCTCCCAAAAGAACATCATAAATGTATTATAATTGTTTGCATATCATCTTTTGGGATTTTTGACACCCATCTCATTTTTGCCTGATAACATTAAAGGACATGGCTGTTCTAGAACAAAGCTTACAACTTATGCTCAGTGTACTGTTGTTTGATTTACCTTAATGGACTCTACTTGCTGACAGATCATCTGCAGCAGAGACTTCTGATCCTCTACCCAGCGAGGGGGAGTTCTGGGAGAGAACTAAAAAACAATTGTTGAACCAATTAAACCAATCAAATTAATGAAAATACAGTACATTAGCTTTCAAGCATGTGTTTGAGATACCTTGTAACTTTTACTTGGAGATAATGAAAATGCTGTGGGTGATGGCGTAGAATGTTTCACTTCTGATTCCACAGGGTGGCTCAAATTATTCACAAGACTCCTTTCTTCTCCATTATCTCCAAGATCCTGCATTATGCCTTCCAGCATCTCCTTAACTGTCCTGATGGATACAGGTAACTAGGGGAAAAATAATAGTATATGTCTGATTTTAGATTCATTGGATGTATATACTGTGTAACTGAAGAAACGATGTTCTGCGATGATTAAAGCATTTCTGATTTTACAATTTTCTACCTCACTGCATTAATTTAGTTGATCAAAGATACTTAAACCAGAGAGTTTTTATATTGTGCAAATATAAAAGTGCAAATATTTTAATTTATACCATTGTGGGTTTTTTTAGTATGATTTGAAACTTCTAGGATAATTTATAAATCATAATTCTCACAGTCCTTCAATCCAAAAGCATCATTATGGGTTAAACATCTAGCAAATTAGAAGTCAAATCACCTCATGGAGTGGGTTAAGGATAGGACCACTGAACAATCTTGGAAGAGCACTGGAATTCAAAAGAAGTACAGAACTGAAAGGATGCATGCGCTTATGTAAGCAGCTGTACTAAATTAAAAAAACAACAACAAAGGCTGGGCCTAAAGGATGAGCCTAAAATAGATAGGTTGATTATGTGGTTTTGGAATGTAGTAGTTCTTGTGCAGTATTGAAGAAACAAACTTGATGGGGTAAGAAGCTCTGAGAAAAGTAACTGAGTGTCTTTATGGGAAGTAGACTTTCATCTGAGCAGGAAATCAAGTTCAAAGGAATATATGTTGGAACTCAGTTTCTTGAGTTTCCATTTATTAGCCTCTTTTAGAGAAGCTACAGCTAGGCCAACTAAGCATCATGTCATACCTGTTGGAGACTGACTCCGAGGGAGAGGAGGAACAGCCGACAGGGAGTGGAAGTGTGGTTCCAGAGATTGTGGAGGCGGCTGGGGAAGGGCAGAGGCCAGCTGCTACAATCAGAGGAAGACCCAGGCCCATCAAGAAGGAACAAAGGAAACAACATGGTTTACGGGAAAGGAAGCGGCCATGATCCCCCTCATTGGCTACAGCTGGGTGGAACAGTATAAAGGAGGGGCGTTTAAAACACAGTGTTGTTAGAAGCAAAGTGTGTTTTATTTCTGGCTGAGGTTTATCTTGGTTGACGTTCTTCCAATGGATTGTGCCTTGTTATCTTCTTTAAGTTTGTAATTAATTATCTTGATCTGTCATGGAAATTCTTTCAGTGCGGTTTGTTTTGGATTTTTATTTGTCTGTTATCTGTTCTTTGAGTTTGCACTGTATTTCTTTTTAGGGAAGACTATTTTGGAAATAGTTTAATCTTCAACTGCAAACAATGAACAGTGAGGCCAAGCTGGAGACATTAAAGGAAATTTATTTATGTTTGGGAATTTATTACGTGTGTGCTGCTTCCCGAGTCATCACACATCAAACCTAAAAAGTTCCCACATAGAGATATCCCTAAGAATTATTTTAAAAAACTAAACTAAATCATGAACCTTTTCAACGACAGATGAATCCATGCAGCTCTCATCAATTATCTTTAGGAGATAATCCCTACTTTTTTTCAAATATTTCCTGCCTTCTTCTTGTTCTTCTGGTGACAAACCATCATTTTCTATCTCTTCAGCTTTCCTCTGGAAAATCTATCAAACAGAAAGAGATTGTCATTTTGTATGCCATTCACAAGGAGAGGATAGAGATCTCATTTAAAAATTCATACTTACCAAAGCAAGATTCCAATATGCAACAATATTATTAATAGCTTCAAATGCATGCGTAGCATCATCTGTTTTACCATCAACAGCATCCAAAATAGCAAATGCTATACGAGCTTCTTCTTGATATTCTTCAACCTGGGAAAGCTAAAGAAAACCAATTTGTTAGCTTTACCTAAACAATTTCTCATTATACAAATGTTTTATAAATGTCAAACTATGGTAACTTGGTGATACCTAAAAACAGTCACTCTACTGACAAGAGTAACTAAATGTGTACAGGCAGTCCTGACTAATGACCAGTTATGACCTACCTGAAAAAAGGGATTTATAATCCAGATCCGTAGTTCCAAGACTGGACCCCCAACTTCTGGTCACATGGCTGCAATTCAGGTACTCAAGCAAACAGTCATTTGCACCATCCTGACATCACCCGACCACATTTTATGGACTTTGTTGAAAACCAGCACTTACTTCTGGTTTCAGAAAAACTATACCAGAGTGAAGAATGGTTCGAATGACTGCAGTGTTAGTTTTACAACTACTGTGTTCATTTATCACTGCAAAAAACATTGTGACCAACCAGTTTCATGACTGTTATGACTTACGACTGTAATAAGCAGGCTCCATTACATTCGTAATTCAAGAACTACTGTAATACACAGAGAATTATCAAACTTGTTTCTAGTTAAGCAGACTGGACAGTTTTTCATTTCTAAATCATTCTTTAAATACAGGGAAGGGCAGTTCACTGTCACAAAGACTTTGAAATCATGCTCACTAACATTTGGTATAACGATACATAAGTATCTAGTTATGTTTTTGCCCTTTTTTATCAGCACCATAAGAATCCTGTATAAAAAGCACTGAAATAAGTTTTGGGTAAGCCATTAGACACTTAACAATACTTTATATTATCACAAATATATAATTCACATAATACACAGGGAGAAATTTTAATGAATTTGAAAAAAAAATTCCTTCTGGTTGTGAATTCTACATAGTTCTAGTACATCATTCCTCAGACAATTAAACTTATTCAGATAATCCATCTGAGAAACAATGATCGTAAGTACTTTATGATGGGATAACTGAAATTTTATGCAGCATGATAGTTAATTTTGTGGATATGAGCAAGAAGGATATTTAGCTTCCAGTTCTAAAGTGTAGGGGATGACTTTCGTTTATAGAATGGAAGGTAAACAGGTAAAATTAGAAGTAGGAACTGGACAGAACATTAAAACATTAAAAAGGGATCTGATGTAAGATGCCTAGCCTAGAAAAATTCTTAATCTTAAATTACCTGAATATCTTCACTATGAAAATGTTTGAACAATGGGTCAATAGGTTCAGAAATACTCCTCTTTTTCTTTATTGTCTCAAGCATTGGCAAAACTTTCTTCCAATAATAAACACTTCGTCCAATGTATTCTCTCTGATCATAGAAAGAATTAAGACTGCAGCCCTATGGAGCAACACAGCATAGATTATTCTTTATTAGTCATAATTCTTGTTACCTAGCTCATATTTCTCATAAGCGTCATAATTATGTCTTTGTTGCAGAAATAGATGTGAATATTTGTTCTTTTCAGTAATTGTGTAGATCTCACTAGACATTTGCTGGAATCAATCATTAGATAATACTAAAACACAGTATCTATTAACTTCTAATCTGGATTTACTGTATCAGATCTAAACATCTGTGCATTTAAATGCATAAATTGTACAAATTTAAACAATAACTCTACATTTGCTGAAAATGGCAGTAGCCTACTTACTGTTTTAAGGAGACTTTTTGCCCAGTGCACTATAAGAGATGGTTGAAGACCATGTTTTCCTAAGACCCTGAGGATGTTCAATTCATGTTGAACTAAAAGTCTTACTTTTGCTGCTGTTCCAGGTCTGAAAAATATAGATACAGAAAACATTTCAACTGAGTAATATTCAAATTATTTTTTTCTTTTGATTAACAAGCCAATCCATTTTAAATATGAGAAATTAAAAAATAAATCTAATAGTATAAATATATAAAAGGCAGGCTTCTCAACCAAGTTATTTATGATGCCAGGCCAATAGCACTTAGACTTATGTACCACTTCACAGTGCTTTACAGCACTCTGAGCGGATTACAAATGTCAGCATATTGCCCCCAACAATTTCGGTCTTCATTTTAACTGACCTTGGACGGATGGATGGTTGAGTCAACTTTGAGCTGTCAGTGGGTAGAGTTAGCCTGCAATACTGCATTTTAACCACTGTGCAATACAAATCTAATATAAAACTTCTGATAAAATTAAGAACCCACTTGAATTGACCAATCTGAAAATGGTGAAGAAGCAAAATCAAATGTTGACCTCTATGGCATATCCACAAAAACATCTCAAGCCAGGCTACTTACAACGCTTGCTTATGAATGAGTGTATAAACTGAATCCCACCAGGTTCTTTGTCTTTCAGTACAAAGTTGCTTGCATATTGGCAGCGGCAGAAATCGAGGCTGTTGTACAGTGTACTTAGTATGAAACTTCTCTTGTAATTGCAAGTTACTGGTAAATATTACCCCAAGTAGAAACACCTGTTCATAAAATACACACATGTTAAATTGTACTTTAAAAATACAGCATATGCTTGTGATATTTCAGTAAACTCAATGTAGAAAACATTTTCTTACTTCAAGATCCAGCATACAAATAGATTCAGGAGCATTGGTTTCAAGTCTTGATGTCTCCTGGGGCAAATGGAAAAGCTGCTTTAGCCATTTACGAATGGCTGGCACAGCTTGTGCAGAATTCCACTGCAAACCAAGCCACGTGATGTGCTGGAGACTACCATCATGTGCTCTAATGGCACCTATGAAAGAAAAATTGACTTCAGAAAACATATGACATAACATAATACAGGGATGAAACCAGTGTTTTTTAATTTAAAAATACTTTGAATTGCAGTTCAATTAACTGTACCTTATGTTTGTAGTTTACATTAAAAATTAAGCATCCAAATCAAATATCTTACCAGTATCATATCTAGCTAGTTCTATGCATTCTGGAGCCTGTATACCAACATTTTTTATATCGTCTGTGGCAAGAAATGAGTTCTCTTTAGAAGAAACATCCCCAAACAGAGCATAAAATAAAGCAGAGTGTCCACTCTCATTTGCAAATGACTCAACAACCTCTGTTAAAAAATCCTGTTTTCCATAGCTTAGGTTTATGAGCATATAACCTGAAAAACAAAGAGACAGTGATTAATTACAATAAAAGATTTTATTACACCAAAAACTAATTAGAACTAACTTGAATTCAGAGACCATAGTTTTAAATTTAAAATATGCTTAACATTAAGAAGGAATATAAATCTAAAAATATCTCAACTAGAAATGTGATCTATTCTCACTGAGGGGATAAGACTATTCTTAAGATAGATTTTTTATCACTTTCTAAACCAATGAAATAATTTCATATTTTAAAATGTCTTCAACTTTCAACCATTGCATATTTTGCTTGATGAAGCACTGATTAATTCAACAAAACTGCTGTTTTAATTTATATTACCAGACTGGCTCTGTCGGTCACAGGCTAACATTTCCAACTTTTCTTGTTCAGCATGATCTCCTTTTATTAGTTTTGACTTTGGTCTTGGAACCTGTTAGAAAAATTATAAATAAATATAGGGAATTTTTTTGGCAGGAAAATATACGAAAAATGTATTTTTCTCCACAAATTTCAGATATCCTGAACAGTCATAAAACCTAATTATATTACAGGCTGAAAGCAGTACTCATTTTATACTACAACCAAGAGATTACTATATATGGAATTATCTCAATCTCATAATAATAACCAACACTTAGTACACCAAGGATTACTTTTGCACTTGAAGCCACTTGCATAATATTTAGAAAATAAATGCAGAGAGCCTAAGGAAAGTTTAGGACATACGGAAAATACAGGAAATATAAACCAAGACAGACCTCCCCCGCCCCAAATAAATGAGACTCAGAAAAAAATTCACATAGATACAAGAAGTCAAGAAATACAGATGAGCTACACTTGTCTATCTCTCTCCCCATAACATCCCCATTTAGGCTGCATTATCCTTCCACAACCAGGAGATTCCTTTGTGACAATGGCGAATATTTGTAGCTTGAGTATAGGATGAGGGTGGAGATTCATTTTCCAAGCTTGGGGGCTGGTTTCCAAACATTTTACCACCAGGCTAGGTAACATCTTCAGTGGGATTTAGCGGATGTCAGTGTCAGGGTTCTTCTGCTTATAAGGGCTTCATGTGGTCAGTACGTTTTGTGCTGGGAACGTCACATCAGGTGAGAGTTTGCCACCAAGGTGTAGAAAAAGGAGAATCCTTTTCCTATACCTTTCTGGCAAACTATTTCTGAACATCTATTTCCCATCCTACTCAGTCTGCTTGGGCACCAGAACAGATGTGTGCCTCAACCTGGAGAAAGTATACAAAAAGCTAGGGGATAGAGGTGGGAATCTCTTCACATGTCTAATTGTATCTCCAGAGAGGATATGAATTAAGAACATATTTCTTTAATTCCTACTCTTATAATACTTTTCAAACTATTGCCTTTCTATTTCTGTGCAAGAGAAATAATGGGCAGAGAAATGGGAATGCCAAAACGCTAAAGTTGTTGAAAGATACCTTTATGTGTATTATTTTATACACAGGCAATACCTATCAATATACCAACTTGGAAAATAAAATATATACAAAAATAAGGACTGATCCAAGCTTTGTCCCCAACAGTTCCATAGAATACCTCATACAAATCTGAACAGAGGAACATTTAAAACAGTTTACCTGAAAAGCATGAAGGTAACATAAAGCTGCCAGTTCAGAAACAGCTCTCCATTGCATCTCACTCTGCTGGGCCATTTTCAGCAGCAGAGTTCCAGCATGCATATAGAAATGTCCTCTCATTTCCAGGAAAGTGACAGAAAGTTCATCACTTCCATCTGCATGTGATTTTACCAAATGAAGTGTATGATCAAAGCTACAAAAAAAAAAGTAAGAAGTAAAACATTTGGTCATATTACAAAAAATAGGTTGGTTCAACATTGCAAATACGTAGAGAGAAGCATCTCACACTCACATACACACAGAGTAAGAAAGAAACATGACAAAGTGATTGATAAAATATTAAACTGGGCAAAGGGTCATTACTGAAGAGGCAGCATAGAAACACAATGCTTCTGGATCAAAAAGGACAGAATTTGAAAATGCAAAATGAAGTACCTTTCAAGTGATGCTCTACTTTCTTCTACATCTCTAGCAGAAAGTTTCATTACTACCAGATTACAGTATGCCAATAAAAGGTCCCTTTGAATCTTTCTCCAACTAATTTTATCTGATTCAGAGTCCTCTACAGATTTCAGATATTCCTATAGGAAACAATTCAAAGTAAGAAATAACATTGTAATATTATTTAAACATCAGATTTTCATTACATTTCATTATGCCAGGAGAGATCTCAGTTCACTCTGAATCAATTAAATATTTACATCAAGTAATTTGATTTGCAGGTTGTACAAATTATTTTTTAAAGGGACAGCAAAAGCTGACTTTCAGAACATAAGCTGGGCCTGGTTACTTCATTTAAATGCCTAAGAAACAAAACTAAGGTCTGGGAAGAGTGTTATTCCCAACAAATTAATCTGAAACAAGGAAAACTAATATACTTTGTGCATTCCAGATGATCCCTAATATCTGGCTTAATACCTTAAAGTTAATCACAATGTAGATCATGGAAAGAAATTCCATCTTAGACAGGATATATATAATATCCTGGATCCCAAGCACTGCAAGTAGGAAAAAATAGCTACTAGACCCATTCCACAGATGCCTTATAAATCCTTTGATATTCACTTTTAGAGCTGTTTTTTATGCTTTTGTTTCAGGCTGCAGTAATGTAACATTTCTGCCTATAAATTCAACTTCTGCATAATGTTCAAGGGTAGGCTGGCAATACATGTTTTCTCAGCTCCATAAATCTCCTGCCACTGGCCACACTATTTAGAATAATTGACATTTTTACATTTAAAACATATTTAGTCTACCAGGCCATTTATGAGCTGAAACAACTCCAACATCTGAGAGTAACCATAAGATATCATTACCACAATAACAATCATAACTATGTAGAACTAAGACTATATTTGCTTGTTCAAGCAAAAGCAAGAATGCATTCTACAATATTTCCTACAGAATATTTTTTTAATTTCTGTAAGTACACGAGTAAACAAACCTTAAATGTTTGAACAACACAGGAACACCATTCCAAATTTGACCGTAAGGATATTTTCTTCTCTGCTTCCTGGCAATGTGCCACAGCATCGCCAAGCCTGTTATTTGACAGGTATAATTTTACTAATCTAATATTAACATATACATCATCTGGTCGAGTATACAATTCTGTTTGAATCAAGTCAAAAAGTTGGTTCCATCCATTTTCACTTCTACAATCCAAGAGGCTTTCCTGTATTGAAGATAAAAAAAGGTAGAATTTAATATTTTTTTAAAAGCATGACCCTTTGAAAAATAAAGAATAGTATCATTTTGAGTTATGTAGTTTTTAATATTACAATTTACAAATTATCAAGGAATCCACTGCTGTTTAAAGATGTAATTTTGCTATGTAGCACTAGATTTGCTTTTCAAAATTAGTAAAAAATCTCCAGACTATGCAAGCAATTTTGATAAACTATTAGGCTATTGCCAGATTTAATTTTGCTGATAACATCTAGAATTTCTGACCAAAACTTGTGTTTATCACATTCATTTAACATTCATTTGTTGCCTGCTGCAATTTTGCAGCTATCAATGAATATATTATAATCAAAACAGGAATGAGACTAAAGCAACATACAATCTGTTGCCCCCCCCCAAATATTGAGAATACTTGTATAATGATGTCATGTTACACACACATACACAAAAAAATTACCTTCAACCGGAAAATTGAAGGACTTCCAGGAAAAAGTTTGGCTGCTCTCTCAACCCAATATTTTGCTCTTCCATCAGTAATATCATTGCTACATAACAGTTCCGCAATCTTCAATACAAGATCTTTCTGTGTTGGATTCAATTCCACTGAACGCTAAAGCCCCAATTAAAATGATGAAATGTGTGTTCAATTAGGTTTTGAAATATACACCAAGATATTAAAGAGACATTAAAAGTATGGAAATATGTGTAATTAAGTTATTAGAAAGGTAGAAAATAAGAATATCGTGCAGTAATTCTTCCAATGCAGTTTTTACATAAGACATATAGCTTTACAAAAGAATTTCAAACAGTGGTACACTCTTTTCCAGGCCAACAGTCATGTGTATCTACAAATGAAATATCAGGAGCTGCATTTAGAAAGAGTAGAATGAATAGGAAAAAACCTAATTTAATTAAAATTAACCGAAACACTTGGGCAATCTATATCCCACTGAGAAGCCACAAGACACAAATTTTCTAGGTTTGAGAAATACTGTACACTTAACAAATCTTCGGTGAAATAAATACTAAATGTAAACACATTTTACTTAATATACGTGATAATTCTATTACCATTAAATGAAATATTCAAAATATATATTATTGAAACATACTTTAACTACTAACAGCAACGTAGAAAAAGCACCAGCTCATAATTTCTTACTTTATAACAGCCCACTGCTTTTTCAATATTATTTTCAGCTTCATACAGTTGTCCCAAGAATTTGTGCGCTTTGGGATCTCTTTCTTGGACACTGAGATATATAGATATATACCTTCAGAAAAACACAGCATGTTAATACTGGCAATTGATGATCAAATCAGATCAGTCAGGACAAATTATACCATTATTTTTATAATCTCTCTTTAAATTAGAACTAGCAGCATTGAGTTTTATATAAGCCCAGTTATCCAAGATCACACACAGTACTTGCAAGGTATTAAGCAATGCATATCATCAATTTTACATATAGTAAAATATCAGAACCTTGATAGGGCTACTGCAGCAGATCATTCACCATAACATAAATTGAAATGTTGGGAACCCTTTTAATTAAAATTAAACTCTTAAAAATACAAACAAAGCCTTAATTTAAAGACTAATGAGATGTTTGTTAAAGATGGATGTGCAGATGCAATACTCTCAAGAACCAGATTTTTCTGTTAAATATAAAGCCTTTTGAATCTAGTTTGCTTATAGATTAAAACAACTATTTCGAATAATATTTAAACAGATGTATTACCTTTTAGCAAGTTCATATTCCTTTGCTTCATAATACAGCTTAGCAAAAAAGAATCCTTTCATGGATTTCTAAGAAGAAACAGTTTTTTTTAAATATTGTTTTTGATGTAGAAAATGGAACATTCAGAATTCTATGCACATACTCTTAGTGTAAACATTGTACTCATACATATTCTACAATAAATTATTCAAGTTCACTCATAAAAGGGATGCATTCAGTTATTTGAAAGAAATTTCAGCATATTTAGAGTAAATGTTAATTCGGTTCATTGCTGTGTCTTTTTAAAGTGTTTATATTGATCATATTTTCCTCTATAGAATTTATTCCTTATTAATCTTATTTAGCAGCAACTATCCACATGAAAATGTGATCAGTCTGGCTTTTTATTTTTGAACCTTAAATATAAAAAGTCATATGAAAGTTGTTTGTGACTAGTCCACAAGCCCATATAAAAACTCAAACTGTAGATTCACCTAAGAGAACCCTTACTTAAAGCATTAGATTTATTAAACTTGTATACCTTCCACCTCGTTCATGTAGATAGACATCATTCAGGCACTAAACAATCTAAAGAAATATTGCAGATTACAGATAGGCACTAACAAAGGGTTACAATTTTCTGAACTCTTTTGATGACATAAAATTGATTGGATTTTATGTTAAAGCCATAAATCCATTTGAAAGATGAGGATCTGCAGATTTGGTAGCCCTATTGTTATTTTGAATGTTTTAGTGACAAATCTCGTCTACACCATCATAAGCGTGATATATTCTGATTTTAGATAAGAGAATACTTATTTATTCCAAATCTTATTTTCTGTTAATTTTAAAAATCTAAATTTGGAGGTTCTCCAACCATTTTGAGCTGGCAGATACTTAGCATTTTCAGATACGGTTATGAGCAACCTCACAAAATGGCTGTATAGATTGCTGAACCAAATACCCATTATCCAAAGGTAAATTTATGAGGGCATTTCAAACTGCTACCTACTCTCTACTTTAATATGTTTCCTTGAGAAGCAAGAGGTAGACATAGAGGAGGTCAGGAAACAAACACCACAAACAATATTAGAACTCTTATTTTATTGATTGCACTAAGACAAATTCCTTGTGTGCCCAATCACACTTGGCCAATACAAGAATTCTATTCTATTCTATATGCTATAATAACAAATCTCAAAGCCTGTCAGTTTCTCTTTCCTTTCCTCTTATATCAGAAAGTCAACACAAGACAATTCTGAGTTTCCTTTTCTCATCTTCCTGGTTATTATCCAAGCAAGTTCAACTTTTCTTAATGACTGTCACATAGTTTCAAGGAAAACATTAGGTTGCAACCACCTAACATGTTATTGTCTAATAATTACACAGCAATATTTTATACTTAAGTATGAACTTATGCTTTAAAGCATGATACCCTTTTTTTGAAGTCAATTAAACACTATGAAGTAGATGGAACAGACAATTTAATGATCCCAAAGATCACTGAACTTAGGTGAATGCCGTATTAGCTACCTAGAATCTTGCATTTTTAATCTACTTGCAAACATTTTTAAAATGATAACATTTTTTTTGGGGGGGGGAGAAACTCCCTAATGCAAGTATGAAACGGAGACAAGTATATCATTTTGAATGGCAGAAGGCGATACACTATTCAAATTCTCTTGCCATTACCATCACCTGTCCTGTCCTGGTTAATGTCAACTCCCAGAGAGTCCCCCAGAGGTTGGATCCAAGGTTGGTTGCAAAACTTTCTTATAGTATTTCTACTCTGTCTTGGTTATGTCTCAAAACAATTTCTAGATACATATCAAAAAGGTCATAACACAAAGATGACCTCTTCCAGGAGTTCCATCTTGCAAGTAAGATGTGCAGAGGAGAAGGCAGCCCCTATAGCCAATGTCCACAAAAACAGACAATCACCTTGCAGGACTGACCTTCTCAAGACTTAAAACTTCGGTAACCCTACATTATGATGATTAACTCTACATATTATGATTAACCCTTACAATTCTTGACTCTTGACTAATGTATCTTTTTATGTACACTGAGAGCATTTGCACCAAGACAAATTCCTTGTGTGTCCAATCACACTTGGCCAATAAAGAATTCTATTCTATTTTCTGTTCTATTCTCTATTTTAGTCTATTTTATTCTCTATTCTATTCTATTCCATTCCTATTCTATTCTCTTCATTTTCCCCCCGCCAAGCCATCCTGAATGGATGGCTACCGCAGTGGTATTGTTAAAAGTCCAGACCGATCAATACAGCGGCATTCTCCCCTTCACTGCCAGGAAAATCGCCCACGAGGGTCATTTTAAGTCCAAGGGTGCCCAAACTTGGCAACTTTAAGACTTGTTGGACTTCAACTCCCAGAACTCTCCAGCCAGCCATGGAATTCTGGGAGTTGAAGTCCACAAGTCTTGAAGTTGCTAAATTTGGAGACCTCTGTTTTAAGTCCTGAATTAAAAGCCGAGACTCAAATAATTCATTCACGAAACTTTGCTTGACAGTTTCTGGAGTGCTGCGCAAGGCCGCGTTTTTGTTTTCTATTCGACAGGTTTTTGTTTTTGTTTTGTTTTAATGACAGATACGCGAGGAGCCAACGGAGTTCAAAGCCCAGCCAGCTAGTCGCAGTCGGCCCCGCTCCCGGTTTAAGTCCCGAAAAGATGCCACACGCGTGGGACGCTCCCGGCCCCCAAGAGGCGAAGCGTCCTCACTTCCGCGCACATGCGGCAGCGACTTCGTTTTAATTGGACAGCCCGAAAAATCCAATAAACGGCCGCCGTTGAACCTCTTAGGAACGACGGGGGGAGGAGACAGAAAGCCGCCGCCGCCGCCGCCCCCATGTAACTGGCCTCACTCACCTCCTTCGGCGAAGGGGCCGAGGCCTGTAAGGAGGAAACATAGCGATCCACTTCCGCCCTGCTGCGCCTCATCATGGTGGAGACTCAAGGCGGCCCCCAGCTTCCTTCTCGGCAGGCGAGGCCGAGAGAAAGAGCTCGCACCGAGCCGGAGCTAGACTGAAAGCAACCACCTCTCCCACAACGGTGACGCCACCAAACGCGCAAGCTCGCGCAGAACTAAATACCGCTTCTACGTCAACAGGGCCGCGACGGAAAGAAGAGGGAGAGAGAGCGGAAGTGACCTATGATAGGCGTCGCATTTCATAAAGATTTTTTTTTTAGAAAAAAAAAAGACGGGTTGTCTCATTTTCGTGCTGGCTGGAGAATTCTGGGAGTTGAAGTCCACGCGTCTTAAAGTTTGCTGAGGTTGGCGCTGGCATACATCCCCCTCAGGCGCTGGCCCTGTGGAAGCGACGCTTCTGTGTATTGGGAAATGAACTGAGAATTGGCGTTTGGAAACGATAGCGAAATCTATTTCGGAATATATGGCAGCAAGGAAAATAGGCTGCTTTCTACTTTCTTTACACCCTGGAGAAATTTACTTATCTTGTCGTAAGAAGCGACCCTTGGCTTGATAGCACAGAATTAGTAAATTACGGAGCAGTTACACAGACAGAGGCAAGGAAGGAAGCGTTGGTGGAAAAGTAACGCTGCTGCACCTTTCCTACGTATCTTTTATTATTTTGTTACAAAATGGATATTTGAAGCCCACAAATTTGACATAGACGATAAGTTCTTTTCCACATATGCTATGGTGCAGCACTCTTCTAATGAAAAATATTTTATGTACTGTAATAAAACCTTATTTTTACAACCTCTACAGACTGCCTCATTTAACAGAAATTAAAGGCAAATGTTAAATAGTTATGGAACTTATATGATGTATTTGCAGAACAACTTATTTTTATTTTTATTTTAGAATTAACATTCCTGTTTTCTCACAATATTTCATCAGTCTTGGGAAGTATTAATGGGAGCTTTGTCTTCTTTCTGATAGGGTTCAGCCCAAAGACTTATATTGTCCAAGCCCTTGCCACCTTAGCAAAACTTTAGAATTTTTATTAATGTGGATAAATAAATGGAATGTATTTGTATTTGCAGAAGACCTGGGTGATAGCTGTTCAGAGCCATATTCAGACCCCATTATAGCAATAGCACACACACACACACACACACACAGTTTTTTTTTAGCCTGACCCACATACAAACTCTATACAGAAGCCTGATGATGCCAGATGAGATTCTGCTGAAACGTTGCTACAACTTTAAAAGCACTACAATGACGTGGGATAATACCCGAAGGGAGCTGAACTGCATATATATCTATATATAAGTACCTGCGANCTATCTATCTATCGCTTCAGAGTGCCACCACAGCTCGTATATAGGTTAACCTTGGGATTGACGCTAGGATAGATTATCTGGCCAACTTGGTAGACCATGATTCTTCCTTTCCATCAGACCTGAAAATTAACAGTCAGTAGAAGATAGTGAGAATAATGTTTCAGAATGTATCTGACTCCCTGCTATTCTTGCATTGTCACTCTGAAGAGTAATAGAAATAGCAGGAATGCCATAGAGATGGTTCATAGGCTGATATCAATGAACACCAGTATGCTGGCAGCCTTTCTCGCCTTTTTAGTTTTTCTGTCAGGCATGCTTCTACTGAGCTCATCAAGTGGAGGGCACAGGCTTGCTAAACTGTGGCTCTGACCACAAAACATTGTTATTGTCTGTGACGAACCACAGTTCATGTAATTGCAGAAGATATATTTCAGGCTGTCTTCAGTGGCGGAGTTTCCATCCTCAGCCTTGGGACATGGTTCTCATTTTAGTATCAATTATGTGTGGAGATCATGGCAAAAGTAAGTTTACTTTTGGGAAAAATGAATACCAAGATACTTCAAATAATTTACTTGTCCAATATTGTCATCAAAAAACCATTTGTTTGTCTTTTGAGAAAAAAAAAACCCCATTATCTTGGTTTTAGGGTAGATGGCCAGGTGATTTGCCTGATTGGGACATTATAAAGTAATCGAGGTTCAGGTTTTTTGTCCTGCCCAATGCTATGCTTTTTGCCTAATTTAAGTCATCTATGAACAGGTATATTTAGGTTTTAGTGGTGGAAGGGCAAATGCAGTAGGTTGGTAATGTGTGAATCAAGGAACAACTGGAGAAAGGATCACTGCAAGAAGGAAGAATCTGCAAATGAGGAATAAGCTGAATCAAAAAAGTACAGTGGACTAGCTAGTTAGTGGAAAGTGAAGCATTTGAAAAAAACAATTTGGGAGTCCATGAGTCCTTGACGAAGGGATTGAATTCCAAGATATTCAAGGAAGAAGTTATTTTTATCCACTTTCTCTGAGTTAAAAGCAGATCTAAAAGTGAAAATATCATTAATCTATCTGAGCATACCAAAGTAGTGATGGGGAACTCCAGTCTGAGATAGTTAAAGATCTGTATGGAAATTAATATAAAGGAATAATGTTTTAAAGACACTGGATATATTAGAAATTTAAAATATTTGTTGGAGAAATACTGTAATCAAAAACATATTAGGAGAGCTCCTGTCCTTGACAATTAATTATGAGACTGTAACCTGCAATTTGCTCAAACTTTTTAAAGTCTGCATAAACCAAATTGTGTGGTTGAAAGCCATATTATCTGCATATAACAGAATATAGTAGCTCCTTAGCCAATAGATGATGTGGGGGAAACTGGTGGGGGAGAAATAGCAGTAGGATACAACTCGACTGCATTACACATAGTTTTTCCAACAAATATCCATGTTTGATCTATGTGCTTTAAATTTTATATAGATCAGACACATGTTTTCTCATGTTGGAGGCTTTCAACATTCCACACTAGTTTTTTTTCCTACCAATTTAAAAACTAAAGATAGATGAACAAGTGCCACATAAAGACACCTGGATGGTTCTTAAATAATTTCTAAACCTCTGCCACAAAATAATCATTTCTGTAGGATGGAAAACCTGACTGCTTCCAAGCTAGAATTCCTTCAATACTTTCAATTTGCAAAATTCCTTTTTTTCTTTTCTTTTTTTCTATATAAGTATCTTCATATCAATTATCTTTAAGAGACTATCTCCATGGGACAGATGTAAATGAATGAGGCAATTGGTAACTATTAAAGTTGGCTATTTGTTGTTGAACTTTGGTGATACAGCTTAGATGCGCTAGGGCAATACCTGTCCTTGGGTTTGTCTACCCCTGCTATAAGATGTTCTGGATTTTACAGTTCTCTACAGCAGAGTACTTTAATTATTGTTCATACTTTAGAAATAAAATAGGATTGAGATTTATGCTTTAATCTCTTTAAATACTTGATTTTGGATAGGAATGTTATTATTTAGCATTAAGATTTTTTTTTATATTTAACATTTTTAAACTTCACAGTTGTAAAATTCAAAATAGTTTATTAGTGAGAATATATATTGTACTTTGGAATTCATAATTTATTTAACAAAAACTGCAATCTATTTTTTTTTACTTATAGGTAAATCCCTTTGAGTTCAAAGTGCTTATTTTAGATAAATTGATTATTATGAGCCTGAGTACCAGTGGTGGGTTTCAATTTTTTTTTACTTCCAGTTCTGTGGGCGTGGTAGGGAAAGGATACTATAAAATCTCCTGTCAGAGAAGGTATTTGCCAGTTCCCCAAACTATTCAAAATTTCCACTACTGATTCTCCAGGACTGGTCAGAACCTGCTGAATACCACCTCTGCTAAGTACCATTGAACTCAAAGGATTTTATTTCTGAGTTCTGAAGATTGCAATATTCATTTAGGTCCTGTCTAAGTGTAAATAACCAATGATTGTCACTATATTGTTGATTCATTAACACAATGCATGTCCATAATTGAAATATGTTCAGGTTTTATTTCATGTAAAATTTAAAAATAAGTGAGCTGAAGAGAGAAAGGAAGTATGCTTTGCATCCTTAATACTTTCCATTATTTAAAACAAAGTTCAAAATGTTTAGTATATGCCACTTCCTAGAGTACAAGGCGTATATTTTCTAATAAAATAATATGAGTAAATATTTTGATTAATGTTGTAAATATACAGCACAATTAAGGCACAGGGAAATAAAATACCAAAGGATCCAAGAAAAAAATATTTACAAAATTCAAGTAGTTGACCTTTGTTGACACAGAAATATGTTGGCATCTCACACTTTGGGCTTCAGGCTTACCAGAATCTGAAAGCATTCACTATAGTTCTCAAATAAGTTACCATTATCAGAAACTTCTGAACAAATCATTTCTGTATTTGTAATAGTTTGAGTTAAGGTTTTAGTACACAATTCATCCCCAATTTGACTAGTTTGAAAAAAAAACCTCAATAACTTGAATTCTTTCTGTCAAGCTAGCAGACAGAATCAACAAGATGTCCTGATAAAATATAAACTTTCTAAATATTGAGAATGTTTGCTATTGCCATTTTCCTAAGACAGCAATATAATATTGGAAAACTATAGTTTTATCAGTTCATAAGCTAAGATTAAACAAGAACTTATTGCCTACAAAAAAATCTATAGTCTTTTGTCTGATAATTTTTAACACCAGAGGTGACAATTTAGAATCAAAGGAAATGCATCTCGTTTTGATTCTAAATAATATGAAATATAAAATTTATTACATAAAATATGTTTCAAGGCCCTCATGCCACAAGTCTGGTTTTTTTTAATTATCCTGACCCATATTGAATTTTTCTAATATTTTTCTATATGCTTAACCATATAATCCTATATCTGTCTACAGAGCTGAAAGCCATTGAATTCAATGGGATTTTACAGGTTAGTGTTTATAAATTGCCAGCTTTACAAGTTTACTTGGTTTGCTCCAGCAGTCACTTCCTGGCAGGCACATGTTCCTAAAATCTGGATTTTTAGCCAAGAGAATTTGCTTTCCTAATCTGTTGGGTTGATTGAGAATTTTGGAAATTAAAAGCTCAGCATATTTGGAAAATTCTAGATAAGAGGTGGCTATGCTTGGTTATTATTCATTTGAGATCAGCACTAGTGGCCCAATAGAGTGATCTCTATTGCAATTTAAAGGTTATGTGTTAATATTCCACTTAAGACTGAGTTATCTAAAAATGTATATAAACAAAGAATATATAATTTAAAGGTACATATAGCATTACATAAGACATTAAAAATTTGATGGCAAGGTATATATTTTTGTATTAAGCTAGTCATGCAGAGGGATTTTTTAAGAGCATAGATTTTCATAGACACAATGAAAATAAGTGGGAATATGAATCTCATTTCCTTAAATTTGCATAGCAAGATGAAATATCTCATTTCCTTCCTAGAGTTTCAGCCAATTTCTTTAGTCTCTTCTTGAGCTCCAGTGGGAACTTCTCATAGCACTTCTTACAGACAGGCTTCATATCAAATTCCACAAATTTATTTCTGAAAAAAAATGTTGAAAATTAACCTTCACAATACAAATTAATATTCATAATTAACCATAAGTTAACTTATTTTCATACAAATACATACATACATACATACATACATACATACATACATACATACATACATACCGTGTTTCTCACAAAATAAGGCCAGGCCTTATTTTTTTTTGACCCCAGAAAAAATGGCTAGGCCATCTTTTTGGGGGTGACTTAATTCCCCTCCCTGCATCCTCAGGCAGGCGGGTGGCAACGGATTGGATGTTGACCTCGGCGTTGGTGGGGCACTTCGTATCAGGAGACCTTCCTCCACTTTTGCTTTCCCTTCTCCCTGTACTGCCGCGGCATTTGAAGCAATGCTGCGGCATTTGGTGCAGCCACGCGTGGCCAGCCAGGGCCCCTCCCTGCAACCGGAGCCTGGCAGACATTCGGCTTCAGGCGCTCCTGTCACCGCCTTCCCTTTGCCTTTGAAGGCAAAGCCAATTCTTTTAAAAACGATGCCCTACTACCGGTATGACAAAGCCTCCCCTGCCCAAGAGGGCAGCCAAACCCACGTGGGGAGGCAAATCTCCCAGGGCCGCAGTGCAGGATCGGCCCACCCCGGGAGAAGCATCCAGCCGCTATCCCTGCCTGGCATCGGGCACAGAGCGTAGAGCTTCGCCTGGGGTGCCCAGCGCAGCTGACAGGCAGCCCTCCTGCCCAACGGTGGAACTCTTGCCAAGTCAGTGAGTGCCTCCCCGCCGGGCCCTCCACTCATCCCTCCAGGGCCGCGCCAGGGCCATGCGGGCTGGGCAGAACCAGAAAAGCGAGCCATGGGTTTGCGTCTGCCTGCCAAGCGAAAGAGCTGGGCCGACTCGAGCTTGGCTTCCTTCCCAAGTTCCTCCAGCCCAAATCCGAAGGGACCACCGGGAGAGGCCGCCTGAGGCAGTGATACCTCAGACCTACCCATCCGTGGACAGGAAGGCAAGGCAATGGCCTGCGCCGCGTCCTCCTCCAAGCTGAGCCCTGCCAAGTGAGTGCCTCTGCCCGATGCCCATGCTGCTGCAACGTTTGGAGCTGCCAGCGCATTTGGAGATGCATGGGGATGTAGACAGGCTGGGCGAGGGGTGGAAAGGACGGGCGGCTTCGGACTCTCTCTGTTGTTCCCGCCAGCCAGCGAAGCAGCGCTGCCATCACCTCACCTCCCTGTCCGCGGACGGGTGGGCGCAATCACTGCCTCAGGCAGCCTCTCCCAGTGGTCCCTTCGGGTTCAGGCTGGAGGGACTTGAGAAGGAAGCCAAGTTTGGGTCAGCCCGGCTCTTTCGCTTGGCAGGCAGGCGCACACCCGCAGCTCGCTTTCCCAGCTCTGCCCAGCCTGTAAGGCTCTGGCACGGCCCTGGCGGGATGAGTGGAGGGCCCGGCGGGGAGGCGCTCACTGCCTTGGCGAGAGCTCCGCTGCCGGGCAGGAGGGCCCGCCTGTCAGCTGCACTTGGCATCCCAGGTGAAGCTCTTCGTGCTCTGCCCGGTGCCAGGCAGGGATGGGGGCTGGGCGCTTCTCCCAGGGTGTGGGCTGATCCTGCGCTGCAGCCCTGGGAGATTCGCCTCACCACATGGGGTTGGGCTGCCCTCTCAGGCCGGGGAGGCTTTGTCATACCGGTAGTAGGGTACTGTTTTTAAAAGAATTGGCTTTGCCTTCAAAGGCAAAGGGAAGGCGGCGACAGGAGCGCCTGAAGCCGAGTTTCTTCACCAGGCTCCGATTGCAGGGAGGACCCCTGGCTGGCCGCGCCAAACGCCGGCAGCATGGGGAGAAGAGAAAGCAATGGTGGCAGAAGGTCTCCCGATACGAAGTGCCCCACCAACACTGAAGTCAATGCAGGGAGCACCATATCCGGGTATGCAACAAAAGTACTTCCTAACGGCAAGTCCCCCCCCGCCATTCCCCCCCATTTTGCAAGTTTAATATAGGCCTTAATTTGGATGGAGGGGCTTAATTTGATTTTATGCCTATAAAACACGCTGGGACTTTCTATTGGGGGAGGCCGTATTGTTGGAGAAACACGGTACATACATACATTTAAAAATGAGTCCTCAAAAATTTCAGTTTAAATCAGGAGCAGAACATTATACAATCCGAGACTTGTTTAACATCTGTCAGAAAACACATTCCAATAAATCTCTCCATCCTATTAAAACTAAAGAATATTGTTGCTACAGTAAGAATAGTTTTATTTTATTTTTTTCCCAGAAAACCACCCCACCTCAGCATAAATACCATATTTTGTTTCTGGCATGATTCTCTTTACCACCATATCTTCCAATATACCGTATTATACAGAAAAAATAAGTTTGCTATGACTTTTTGTCAGTTTTATAACTTTTGCCATCTTGATATTTACGAACCAGGAAAGCTCTTGAAAAACAGTGACTGCTTCGGCCAACTGCTTAGGGTAGAAGATGAGCATTTTAGGCACCTAATTAAAACTTCCAACTGTTTGGAACAGCTGCTAACAGGAAGAGCACATCAAAGAACTGAAGATCAATGAAATCAGCTGCCAAAAACCAACTGTGTGATACTTGGTCATCCTTGACAGCTGCTAAAAGCAGCTGGAAGAACTAACCTGTTCAGTTAATTTATGCAATGTTGCCATGCTTTCCAAAGTGGTTGAAAAGTCTCAAAGTGCAGCAAAAATCTGTTGATAGGAAAGGTATGACCAATGCATTGAAACGTTTTGCAGAAACATTTGTGCCATGAATGAAAGCAGCATTGCTTGCAAGGTTTCATAATCACACTTATTATGTTGTGTGCACATGGCAATGGAGGGGGGGGAGCTTTCATTGAGACTTATATTATTTTGATCAGGAGTGTAAAACTCACATTATGTCATGTATCATGACTTTTTCTCTTTCGCTAAAATGGGGGTGGGTTTGGCCAGCACATGATTCATCTGGCCCATGGGCGCAAATTTGACACCCTTGATTTTGATGAATGAATTGATCCTGGAGATACGACTGCAACTTTGAGAAAAGATTGGTATTTAAAAGGCTAATGGTTCCCCATTTCTATTTCTATTTTTCCTTTCCTTTCCTACTTAACTTTTGAATGAGGCTTCTCAGTATAATTTGATCATATGTATAGCTTCTTTGTACTAATATTTAAATAAGAAAGTGATTTAAAAATGATTTTAAAACTGCACCCTCTACTCTGGAGCCATGTGTGAAATAGAGAGCTACAAGCTTCAGATAATGTCTCCCCAAACATTTCTCTTTTTAAGGGCAAATTCTTTCTCACCTCTTAACATCAGCATGTTCAGAATTATATGGATAGTGTTGATGGAAAACATATACAATGACATTACATATCCTGAGACTATATAAACTAAAAGTTGATCTCCATGGTAAAAGGTTATTTTTCATACTTGGAACACATGATATAAATGCTTTTTAAAATAATTTTCCTTCTTTCTAATGTCTTTCTTTCTAATGTCTGACATTAGAAGAGAGAATTGATTACCTTCATAAATTGATTACCTTAAAAAGATATGTATTAAGATAATATATTGCGTATTTTCTCAATAGATTTGTTCTGAATGAATGAACAATGAATTTCAATCAATAGTTTCATGACTGCAAGGTAAATGACACTTTGGGAACCAATCAGAAGATTTCATGTAGCCATTTTATATTTCCTCCTTAACTGACGTGGAACAAATAGGTTGGATACAGCAGAAATTACAGGGCTATGACAAATTAAAATACAAAGTTTTACACTCACACTTCTACAATGAACAATGCAAAGCAAAAGCCAAACTTATCTGGAAGAATCCACTTTTGATATAAATCTCCACATGAACTATAACAGATAATCTGCTTTGGCAGAAAGAGTACATCCAGAAAAGCATTTCTCAATCAAGGATTGTTCTTGGGCCAAACTGCTGAGGTGGGGGAGGAAAAGGCAAGTCTGATCACAGGGAACAGGGCCTATCAGTCTAGATCTGGGACTTAAATGTGTTGAAATTAAACATTTAGATAGTTAAAAAAAGAACAGTTTTGCGCACTGGAATAAAAGAAGCATAAAGGAAACATTTCCACAAACTAACCAAAGAAAGGGAGGAGCACAGTTGGTGAAAGGTAGAAAGGAAAGCTTTACAGACAGACAGGTTTTTTCTTTTTATGTTTATCCTTGTCCTTGGCTTCACTCTCCCGCTTGGCAAGCCTCCGCTTAAATTCTTCTGGCATTTTTTCATAACAGTGCCTGCAGACAGGTTTGAGATCGATTTCAACAAATTTGTCCCTTTCAGGTTGAGCAAAGAAGGAATGGAGGAGAGAACAAGAAAGAATCAAGATACAAGTAAAGTAGAAAGAATTCTGCAGAAAAATAGAAATAAAAAGAAAATAGTGAATATACTCATAGGAAAAGATATCCTTGTTGTTTTCCATGGACTGAATTATTACAAAATACTTTTATTACAGCAAGTTTTTAAAAAAGTGCATTCCTCCATGGATTACACTTCTAAGATTTTAAGGTCAGCTCTTCTAAAGAGAGTTCTCGGCTCACAACCATTCATTTAGTGGCAGTTCAAAGCTACGGCAGAACTACAAAAAGTGACTTTTGACCAGTCCTTGCACATAAAACTGTTGCAGCATCCCCACAATCACAAGATCACAGTTCAAGCACCTGGCACATACTTACATCAGGCTCCAAAAACCAAGAAAAACACGCAGAGTTACTTCTTAGCAGCTTCCTTTATTGTTCCTCATCCATAGAAATCTTGCCAAACTAAACACACTATTAAAGATATACTCTGAGACCTTCTACATTGATCCTTTTTGTCCCAACCAAATGGAAGCTAGATTTGCTTAACAATTGTGTGGTCCATATGATGCCCATGATCATAAAATCAGGTACAAGTCAATTGACAACTGCATAAATTAGCAATGGAAGTTCAAGATGTAACTGTAGTCTTATATCAAAGATTACCAAAGACAGTAGATATGTCCCAAATGTACTACAGATATTCTATAAGGGGAGGGGGAATACTCTGAATCTCTTGTGTTCAAAGAGTAACCTGAACAACTCATTACATTTACAGTTGCTGTGTCCTGAACTACTCTGTGTTGTTGAACTTCTTTGACTTCCATCCAGCTGCAGTCAATAGAACTTTATGGTAATCTGTTCTCCACAACACAGTTCTACTTATTCTATTCCACAACAATGTAAAGCAAACAATATTATAAGCTGCTGAAACAAAGTAAACACCGATGAAAGATGACAGCATTAAAGAATATAACCTAGCTTCTGTCTTGTTTGGACAAGACTCCATTGTGCTTCATCTCTTCCTCAAGACTTGCTGTAACAATCATAAATATTTTCCAAGGGAGGCCTCAATTTACAAGTGACATCATCAATTCTGTGATTATCTCCATAAACAGATATACTTACTTCAGTGTTAACTTGGTGTTACAAGTAGAACATGCAAAGCAGTTGACACACCATGCTTTATTCAAGGCAGAGACAACTACAAAAGAGCAAAGAAAAGACAAGATGAATCAAACAAAACTGACTGCATTTATTATCATACATTCAAAGCCTATGTCATGGAACTAATATTGACAAAAACAAATACAAGGTTGTCCAAATCATCATATAGTCTAACTTTACATATTTGCATAGGCAAAATTTAATATTGATCCTGTGATGAGGGACATTTGTCATCACCATCACAACCATACTTAGCCCTTACATCAGGACACATAACATCTTGATATGGTGAATTGATATCTGTATGCCTCACCTTCAATGGCCAGGAAGAAGGGATTACAGGGCTAGCAGTTCAAAATTTTGGAGAACACTAGCTTGTCTATTCCTGTCCTAAATGCTCTGATTCCAGGCTAAATTCAACAACTGGTATCACAGGACAGTTGACAGAACTGGAACAGATATCTGTTGCAGGCAGTACTGCCTGGAGCCCAGACATGGTAAGTAGTTGTTTCTTCTGCTGTTGCCACCCAGTGTTTAATATAGGGATTAAACCTGGCTTCCCTTACATTATCTTGTAACTATCTAGTCCTTCCCAACTGTTCACCAAATTGGTTCTAAACATATTAAAATTGTAAAAAGACTAAAAACATGTATTTATATTCTATATTTGTTATAAGCCAAAAACAAACATGCAGAATTATTTCCAAGTGTTGTTATCTTTATTGCATTTGCTTAAGTCTACAATTTTTAAATGTTCATTTTTAGGGAAATCTTTCTAAACTAGTCTGCCCTGTATTCTGTAGTAGAAAGTCTACAACACTTTATAGGATAATTCAGGAAGGGTAATTGCCAGGCCTTATGATATCAGTATTTCCCCAGTTAGATGACCAGACTGAAGACATTACAAACTCTAACTCTGTTGGTATCTGGTGGGTATCCTGAATTTTTCAGCACAAATATGGTAGATCTACTAGAACGGCAGTGTCATATGACGTATTGGGACTTCCCTCCCTTCGCTAAACCAGGTGTAGGTGTGGCCAGCATGTGATGCATCTGCCCTCAGGCTAGGAGTTTGACAACCCTCTACTAGAACTATCATACTACTATATATGTTTGCAAGGCATTCAAGATGAAGCACGATATTAGATAAGCAAAATATTTTAATTCATTTACCAAAAAATCACTATTTATTATAGATCACCAGAAAAATGGTCCACAAATATAACTTCAATTTTATGAAATCTTCATGGTCTCATTTAAACTTTTAAGCCATGCCTAAAATGCAATCATAGACTGAAGGTTTTAGAAAAATTGTCTCCCACTTTTTCTAGAGAAAAAAAGGTACCATCAAAGTATTGGGCATTTCTAATCAGCAAGTAGTCTAAACTTTTTTTTTTTTAAAAAGCCTAGAACACAATCCACATTCTCTTGATGTTGAAAGTCACGAATGGAAACAATCTTATATTCAAAAACTCTGTTCTTACTATAATGAAGACTAAGAGTGTCCAAAGAACCATTTCCCTAAAATATGGTTTTAAAAGCCTTGCTGAAGATAAGCAAGCCAATTTACATTTATTTTACATTTGTCTCACTACTGTTATCTTTTTCCTTGCAACATGAATTGAATGACTGGCTGGTTGCCCGAGTCTGCTATCATGGCTGAGAGACGTTAACTGGCCCAAGATCATTCAACCGGCTTTTGCTGCCTGAAACAGATTAGCATTTAATCTCTCAAAATTAATCTGGCTCTCTAAGCCTAACCCTAACCATTGTGCTACAATTATTCTGATTAAAAGGCAACTTATGCACATATTTGATTGAAAGGAGAAAAAAAGCATTGCTTGAAAGATCTATTGAGAACTGCATTAAGACATTAAGCCTTGTAGGTTTTAGACACAATTTATACTGTTGCTGTTGTAATTATTATCTTTGCCACAGTAATAATCCACATGTTTAGGGTTATAAAGATGTTCCCTGGATTTACAATAATTAAGTCACATGGAATAAATCTCAGCAAGAATATGCATAGAAAATAATAATATTATTTTAGACCAGAGGCCTTCAAACTTCACAGCTTTAAGACTTGTGGACTTCAACTCCCAGAATTCATCCTCCAGGCACGATAGTTCAGGAATTCTGGGAATTGAAGTCCACAAGTCTTAAAGCTGTCAAGTTTGAAGAGCCTTGTCTTAGATAGATTTAATTTTAAGATGCACACACTTTCATGTTATTGTTACTTTCATATGTTTCATATCATAAATCATACATTTTCATAGGCTCAAAAGTTTTGAAGCTATCAGGCATTGTGCATCCACTGAGGGAATGGGTGGTGTATCACTGGTAAGAATATATAAATAAAATATATTAAATGCTTTCAGATCCATGTTCAGCATCTTGGGTATTTTCACGACTATAGTATTTGGGGTATTTTACTTTGAAATGAATGTTTCAATGATGAGAAAAGTACAGGTAGTCCTCAACTTACAACAGTTTGTTTAGTGACCATTCAAAGTTACAGCAACACTAAAAAAAAAGGTGACTTCACATTTATGACAATTATAGCATCCCAGTGCTCACGTGATCAAAATTCAGACACTTGGCAACTGACTCATTTTTATGACCGTTAGTGTCCCGGGCTCATGGCATCCCTTTTGCAACCTTCGGACAAGCAAAATCAATATGGAAGCCAGATTCATTTAACAACCATGTCACTGCTGTAACCACTGCAGTGATTCACTGAACAACTGTGGCAAGAAAGGTTGTAAAATGGGGCAAAATTTACTTAACAAATTTCTCACTTAGCAACAGAAATTTTGGGCTCATTTGTGGTTGTAAGTCAACTTGTACATATCCATGGAAACTCACCATCTCCTTCAATCACCCGGTTACAGTGGAAACACACATCACCAAAGAGCTGTGGAAATGGAGAAAACGTAAGTCTGAGTCAGAATTTGAATTAGAAGTAAAATTAGTAATGAAACATATTAAAAACATGTTGTGGGGAAGGCTGTAGAGAAAGCCGTTGGATGGCAGCTAGACAGTCTTAAAGGAAACGGATTATCTGGAGCTATATCAGTTGAATTTCAGATTGGGGGCATAGTAGGGAGACAGCAATGGTTACTATCAAGGAGTTTTGGTGGAGTTGCAACAGGGGTGGTGCATTCTTCCTGGTGCTCCTGATCTCTCAGACTTTTGA
Source organism: Laticauda laticaudata (assembly GCA_004320025.1). Lineage (NCBI taxonomy): Eukaryota > Metazoa > Chordata > Lepidosauria > Squamata > Elapidae > Laticauda > Laticauda laticaudata. The sequence goes on along the minus strand of BHFT01045139.1, from coordinate 4,821 downwards.
TACTGTCATCCATGGTATCCTTCTGGACTGGCTGTGGGAGATTGGGAGCAGGAGGCATTGTATTGTAATGGTTAGCCTCTTCCTCAGTAGTAATTTTTTAGTTGATCAGGGAGGGAGGAAGAAATCACACCCATGATCTTTCAGCTGCAGAATGTCACAAGGTTTGATGTTATCCCCCATTCAATTCTCGAATACAATTCAATTCAATACAATTTGAACCAATTCTCGAATATAGCTCATCTGTCTGGAACCTGCACTGCATATCGGATATTAATGCAATTGAGAGTTTTGAGATATTTCATGAGAAAAGTCCTCCATTCTTCTGCTCGTAACAGAATATTTATATGACCAGACTTGAAATTTTGAGCTTAGACAATTTAGAATTATACTGCCTTCGTTCTGACCTAAGCATAATACATAAAATTATCTGCTATAATGTCCTACCTGTCAATGACTATTTAGCTTCAACCACAACAACATACGAGCACACAATAGATACAAACTTAAGATAAACTGCTCCAAACTCGATTGCAGAAAATACGACTTCAGCAATAGAGTGGTCAATGCCTGGAATGCACTACCTGACTTTGTGGTTTCTTCCCCCAATCCGCATAACTTTAACCTTAAGACTGTCTACTGTTGACTTCACCCCATTCCTAAGAATTCTGTAAGAGGCGTGCATAAGAGCACCAATGTGCCTACTGTTCCTGTCCTAATGTCCCCTGTTAGTCATATCCATTTCATGTACTCTTAATCATGTTTCCAGTTATATCTGTTATCTAAAGCATGCTTGACAAAATAAATAAATAAATAAATAAAATAAAATCCTTTTTAACATGTATATGCTATCTTGGGGCTTATTTCTTTTTGTTTCTTGCATTTTTTAAAAATTTTGAAATTTAAAAATTTCATGTATTTTTGATTAAATTTTGATTTATTTTTTTTTGATGATGTTGTATGCCACCCAGAGTTTTCAGGGATTGGGACACATTTTGTGTTCTGTAAAAAGTAATAATGAATAAAGCTGAGACTCCAAATCATCACTTGGTGGAGAACTCTGAATATGTCCCAACTCAATTGGGCACTAATATAAAGTTTATAATTGAATAATTAAAAAACTAGGGGCATCATAGAGACCTCGGATTGGCCTGCTATTCTTGATTTTAAAATCTTTGTCAAATTTAAAATATTTTTTCTGTCCTAAAAGTAATTTCAGCTTTTCTTGCCTCCACTCCCCACAATACATATACAGCCTTGTGGCATTCTTCAGTTAAGAAAAAGCAAGAGGGCAAACAGCTAAAGATCAACATTCTGCTTCTGAGTCTACGCCAACATTCTGAAAACAACTTTTTCTAAGAGAAAAAGAAGAAGAAATGTTATGCTGTTGAATTTGGAGAACCAGGGAGTGGCAGTGCTAAGAAACAGGAAGGGTTAGGAGAAAGGATGGGTCTGTGAAGCATATGTGGAAAAAGTGACAATGGTGAGAGAAAAATAACTAGACTGACTAGATCTTGAATGCTGTGAGAGTAAGATGAGAAAAAAGTTGGAGGAAGAGAACCTCAACAAGAGAGAGAATTGTGAATTCAAAAGACTAATTTTGGATTTGAGGTCCAAATCTCCCATTCAGTATTCCGAGCAAGCTAATTATCATTTAGCCTGATCAGTTTCTTTTCTATAAAATGAGCTTCCTTTCAGTCAACATACTAAATGATCTAAAACATTATTTTGTACTTGGGACTCATTTTTATACTTGTACTTGGGACTCATTTTTATCTTGCCACCCACAAATTTTGGGGAATCTTGGTTTGGGACAGTGTTCCTTAACCGTGGCAACTTTTAAGTTGGGCGGACTTCAAATGAGTTGAAGTCCACTCATCTTAAAGATGTCTAGGTTGAGAAACACTGGTTTAGGAAATCACATATTTTACTATTCTTTCTAAATAATTAAAAGAAAAGCTATGGGAATGCCTGCTTCTACACAGTATGAATTCAAGTACTGACATTCAACACATTCTAACTTGTTTAGATTCAAAGCAGGTTATAATTATTCCAGGTGTGTTGAGCTTGAAATGGGCAAGTTCAAATCACTAGATTTATACTTGAAGCAGAATATTTTAGAATGATCATGAAGAGATACTTCTAACTCTTTTAAAGCAGAAATGGGGTGTTTTGAACAAACAAATAAACAAACCTCCACTTCAAATTTGAAACTTGCTTTAGTCTCACAAAAAAATAAGATGGAAATTAGGAAACTGTTAATACCATCATAAAATGAGCATATTTTCTTTTGGTGGTGGGAAGAATAAGCCTGAAGAAAAAGACAGATTTCAAAGAGGTAAGAGGTAAAAAGTGTAATTGTTTAGATTTAGAATTTTGCTTTACCAAGAAAATAAATAAATCTATAGGAAATTTTCTGAAAGAAAAGACATATGGTCACTGTAGGCCAGGGGTGGCAAACTCGATTTCATTGAAGGCTTCATCAGATTTGTGTTTTACCTTGGAGGGCTGGGGTTGGCATGGCCAGATGTCACTCATGTCAGGGGTGCCTGTGGTGGCCCCAGCACTTTACCAGCAAAATCAGGATCCCAAGCTCTGTTTTCGGACAAGACGGCCTCCTGCAACCCTCTTCCATTGGAAACAGAGCTCATGAGGGCCGTATGTAACCTTCCCAAGTTCTGTTTTCATTGGCAGAGGTTCTTTGGGCCAGTTCTTTGCTGTTTCCAGGCCGGCCCCGTGGGCCAGATCTAAGCACCCTGTGGGCCAGATCTGGTCTACGTCCTTGAGTTTGACACCCCTGCTGTAGGCACATATCATCATTATTTCTTATGAACTGCAGTTTTAGATTTAAGGTATTAAGAATCCCTTGGTGAGATTTAAAACAGAAAATACAAGGCGCAACCATACCTGATTATAATGGGTTTCACAATACGCCAGCCCCTTCCGTTCATAGTGACGGTGACCCAGGAATGGTTTCTCACACTTGGCACAAACAAAATGCTATGGGATAAAAAGGTGTGACTTTTACTCTTAAAATAATTTTCTACGAAGCATCAGACTCTATATAAATATTAAGATATCAAATTAAATTTCACCTTTTTAACAGATTCACAGGGACAAACTATAGGAAGGCTGGACTTCCTCTTGCTTGTGTAAAAAAAACATCCCACTAGCTTAGCACCTATTTCCTTACCCAAATTTTTAACTAATTGTTTACAAAGTGTTTCTATATCTAACTTACACTGACTTAGTAAAAAGGAAACTTTCCAATAGTTTGTGAGTCTAATTTAGAAGAAAGTTACTCAGAAGTCTTTTATTTGTGAAGACATCTGACAAATATTACACAACCACTTACATGGATGACAGACAGATAATCAGAGTTGGAAGGGACCTTATAGATCATCTAGTCCAACCCTCCGCCCATTTCTGACAAATGGTAGTCCAATCTCTTCTTGAAAGTCTCAAGTGAGACTTTCATGCTGTAAAGATAACAGGACCCTTGGCCTACGCAGTGCATTGAATTAGGCCAGGATCTCCAAGAGCCTTCCATGTACTTCATAAGAAATAAAAATGCAGCAAATATCTACAATCTGGAAATAACTGGCCCTCTTTTCTTTTTTTACTCTCTCCTGAATTCACATTGTTATAAACAATAGTGTGATCCAGAAATTCAGATTGATCTGATATATCGAAACAACCTGCTGTCTTCAGTCCTTTGTATAAAACTCTGTCTATGAATGTTCTCTGGGTCTTGCACTTTCTCTTAGCTTAATACCACAACTGAATGTGCAATGGGAAATTAAATAATAATTCTACGATACTAGAAAAGTTATCTTTAAAATATTAACAGGTGATAAAAGCATATATATCTGAAACCAGTCGCTCAGATTTCAAGTACATGCAAATTAGTTCTACTTCTTTCTTTATTTGTGTCAGAAGCACCTTCAAATTATAAACATATAATATTCAACACCGGGCAAATCAGATGGGTACAAAATAAGTGATAAAAATATAGCACATGTAAAAATATGTAAAATAAGAAAGATTAAAACTAAATTACATTTACCCAATAATACTGGCCCACACTAGTAGCATTTTTCTGACTAGCATGAATTCCACTAAAAAGCACACGGAAAAATTTCCAATAGCATTAGAATTATTTTTTTGCTATCAGAATATTCTTTCTTTTTTTCTATCAGTTCAGCAAGTCCAACATTTATATTCTTACAATGGAAAAGCTTATGGTTTAGATCATTACAAAGGCTCCTCTCTATAAAATGACATTGGGTTTATTAAATGTTTTGAAGACTCTTCTTGAACCTTCCAGGTTGAATATACCCATAAATACACTAACAGAGAAACAAAAAGCTTACTTCAACATGCCACTGCTTGCCCATAGCATTTACCACTCGCCCTTCGATTGGTCTCCTGCATGCCCCACAGATGGGTACCCCCATTTTATCATGGCAAGGCAAGCAATACAGCTCCCCCTTCAGTTCTCGAGCTTCTGCAGTCAGTTCCTTTCTGTTCACAAATCAAAGAAATACTATAAAGCCATGGCAATTGAAATAAAGTCACTTCAAATGTGGCTGGACATTCTCTAAAAAAGTCATTTTCCTCACCAAAAAATACAGTAATTGGTGCGTGTACAGATCACTGAACATACCTTATTAGACATGGGGCAGGCTTTTAATCTATATATTGGTCTGGAATGATAAACAGATAAAACTCGAAAAATTAGAATATTGTGCAAAAGTCCATTTATTTCAGTAATGCAACTTAAAAGGTGAAACTAATATATGAGATAGACTCATTACATGCAAA